>JARKHS020032778.1:0-58982 GCA_030143305.2 Amblyomma americanum | reverse complement strand
AAGTTTACAGGTCTCGTCTACTCTTCGACGACTTGTAAAATCGATGTTCGTGAATCTCGCTAGTTTCGATCTAAAACGATGTATCCCGTTGTTTTGAGCCGGAATACAAGTTTTCCCGCAGTTCTGAGAGAAAAAGTTTACAGCTCTTCTGGTCTACTCTTCGACGACTTGTAAAATCGATGTTCGTGAATCTCGCTAGTTTCGATCTAAAACGATGTATCCCGTTGTTTTGAGCCGGAATACAAGTTTTCGCGCAGTTCTGAGAGAAAAAGTTTACACCTTTCTCTCGTCTACTCTTCGACGACTTGTAAAATCGATGCTCGTGAATTTTGCTAGTTTCGATCTAAAACGATGTATCCCGTTGTTTGAGCCGGAATACAAGTTTTCGCGCAGTTCTGAGAGAAAAAGTTTACAGCTTTCTCTCGTCTACTCTTCGACGACTTGTAAAATCGAATGTCGTAAATCTCGCTAGTTTCGATCTAAAACGATGTATCCCGTTGTTTTGAGCCGGAATACAAGTTTTCGCGCAGTTCTGAGAGAAAAAGTTTACAGCTCTCTCGTCTACTCTTCGACGACTTGTAAAATCGATGTTCGTGAATCTCGCTAGTTTCGATCTAAAACGATGTATCCCGTTGTTTTGAGCCGGAATACAAGTTTTCCCGCAGTTCTGAGAGAAAAAGTTTACAGCTCTCGTCTACTCTTCGACGACTTGTAAAATCGATGTTCGTGAATCTCGCTAGTTTCGATCTAAAACGATGTATCCCGTTGTTTTGAGCCGGAATACAAGTTTTCCCGCAGTTCTGAGAGAAAAAGTTTACACCTTTCTCTCGTCTACTCTTCGACGACTTGTAAAATCGATGTTCGTGAATCTCGCTAGTTTCGATCTAAAACGATGTATCTCGTTGTTTTGAGCCGGAATACAAGTTTTCGCGCAGTTCTGAGAGAAAAAGTTTACACCTTTCTCTCGTCTACTCTTCGACGACTTGTAAAATCGATGCTCGTGAATCTCGCTAGTTTCGATCTAAAACGATGTATCTCGTTGTTTTGAGCCGGAATACAAGTTTTCGCGCAGTTCTGAGAGAAAAGTTTACAGCTTTCTCTCGTCTACTCTTCGACGACTTGTAAAATCGAAGTGCGTAAATCTCGCTAGTTTCGATCTAAAACGATGTATCCCGTTGGTTTGAGCCGGAATACAAGTTTTCCTCCAGATCTGAGAGAAAAAGTTTACAGGTCTCGTCTACTCTTCGACGACTTGTAAAATCGATGTTCGTGAATCTCGCTAGTTTCGATCTAAAACGATGTATCCCGTTGTTTTGAGCTGGAGTACAAGTTTTCCCGCAGTTCTGAGAGAAAAAGTTTACAGCTCTCTCTGGTCTACTCTTCGACGACTTGTAAAATCGATGTTCGTGAATCTCGCTAGTTTCGATCTAAAACGATGTATCCCGTTGATTTGAGCCGGAATTCAAGTTTTCGCACTGTTCTGAGAGAAAATGTTTACACCTTTCTATCGTCTACTCTTCGACGACTTGTAAAATCGATGCTCGTGAATTTTGCTAGCTTCTATCTAAAACGATTTATCTCGTTGTTTTGAGCCGGAATACAAGTTTTCGCGCAGTTCTGAGAGAAAAAGTTTACACCTTTCTCTCGTCGGCTCTTCGACGACTTGTAAAATCGATGCTCGTGATATTTGCTAGTTTCGATCTAAAACAATGTATCCCGTTGTTTCGAGACGGAATACAAGTTTTCGCGCAGTTCTGAGAGAAAAAGTTTACAGCGCTCTCTCGTCTACTCTTCGACGACTTGTAAAATCAAAGTTCGTAAATCTCGCCAGTTTTGATCTAAAACGATGTATCCCATTGTTTTGAGCCGGAATACAAGATTTCGCGAAGTTCTGAGAGAAAAAGCTTACAGCTCTCGCTCGTCTACTCTTCGACGAGTTGTAAAATCGAGGTGCGTAAATCTCGCTAGTTTCGATCTAAAACGATGTATCCCGTTGTTTTGAGCCGGAATACAAGTTTTCCTCCAGTTCTGAGAGAAAAAGTTTACAGGTCTCGTCTACTCTTCGACGACTTGTAAAATCGATGTTCGTGAATCTCGCTAGTTTCGATCTAAAACGATGTATCCCGTTGTTTTGAGCTGGAATACAAGTTTTCCCGCAGTTCTGAGAGAAAATGTTTACAGCTCTTCTGGTGTACTCTTCGACGACTTGTAAAATCGATGTTCGTGAATCTCGCTAGTTTCGATCTAAAACGATGTATCTTGTTGTTTTGAGCCGGAATACAAGTTTTCGCGCAGTTCTGAGATAAAAAGTTTACACCTTTCTCTCGTCTACTCTTCGACGACTTGTAAAATCGATGCTCGTGAATTTTGCTAGTTTCGATCTAAAACGATGTATCTCGTTGTTTTGAGCCGGAATACAAGTTTTCGCGCAGTTCTGAGAGAAAAGTTTACAGCTTTCTCTCGTCTACTCTTCGACGACTTGTAAAATCTAATTGCGTAAATCTCGCTAGTTTCGATCTAAAACGATGTATTCCGTTGTTTTGAGCCGGAATACAAGTTTTCCTCCAGATCTGAGAGAAAAAGTTTACAGGTCTCGTCTACTCTTCGACGACTTGTAAAATCGATGTTCGTGAATCTCGCTAGTTTCGATCTAAAACGATGTATCCCGTTGTTTTGAGCGGGAATACAAGTTTTCCCGCAGTTATGAGAGAAAAAGTTTACAGCTCTCGTCTACTCTTTGACGACTTGTAAAATCGATGTTCGTGGATCTCGCTAGTTTCAATCTAAAACGATGTATCCCGGTGTTTTGAGCCGGAATACAAGTTTTCGCACTGTTCTGAGAGAAAATGTTTACACCTTTCTATCGTCTACTCTTCGACGACTTGTAAAATCGATGCTCGTGAATTTTGCTAGCTTCTATCTAAAACGATTTATCTCGTTGATTTGAGCCGGAATACAAGTTTTCGCGCAGTTCTGAGAGAAAAAGTTTACACCTTTCTCTCGTCGGCTCTTCGACGACTTGTAAAATCGATGCTCGTGATATTTGCTAGTTTCGATCTAAAACAATGTATCCCGTTGTTTCGAGACGGAATACAAGTTTTCGCGCAGTTCTGAGAGAAAAAGTTTACAGCGCTCTCTCGTCTACTCTTCGACGACTTGTAAAATCAAAGTTCGTAAATCTCGCCAGTTTTGATCTAAAACGATGTATCCCATTGTTTTGAGCCGGAATACAAGATTTCGCGAAGTTCTGAGAGAAAAAGCTTACAGCTCTCGCTCGTCTACTCTTCGACGAGTTGTAAAATCGAGGTGCGTAAATCTCGCTAGTTTCGATCTAAAACGATGTATCCCGTTGTTTTGAGCCGGAATACAAGTTTTCCTCCAGTTCTGAGAGAAAAAGTTTACAGGTCTCGTCTACTCTTCGACGACTTGTAAAATCGATGTTCGTGAATCTCGCTAGTTTCGATCTAAAACGATGTATCCCGTTGTTTTGAGCTGGAATACAAGTTTTCCCGCAGTTCTGAGAGAAAATGTTTACAGCTCTTCTGGTGTACTCTTCGACGACTTGTAAAATCGATGTTCGTGAATCTCGCTAGTTTCGATCTAAAACGATGTATCTTGTTGTTTTGAGCCGGAATACAAGTTTTCGCGCAGTTCTGAGATAAAAAGTTTACACCTTTCTCTCGTCTACTCTTCGACGACTTGTAAAATCGATGCTCGTGAATTTTGCTAGTTTCGATCTAAAACGATGTATCTCGTTGTTTTGAGCCGGAATACAAGTTTTCGCGCAGTTCTGAGAGAAAAGTTTACAGCTTTCTCTCGTCTACTCTTCGACGACTTGTAAAATCTAATTGCGTAAATCTCGCTAGTTTCGATCTAAAACGATGTATTCCGTTGTTTTGAGCCGGAATACAAGTTTTCCTCCAGATCTGAGAGAAAAAGTTTACAGGTCTCGTCTACTCTTCGACGACTTGTAAAATCGATGTTCGTGAATCTCGCTAGTTTCGATCTAAAACGATGTATCCCGTTGTTTTGAGCGGGAATACAAGTTTTCCCGCAGTTATGAGAGAAAAAGTTTACAGCTCTCGTCTACTCTTTGACGACTTGTAAAATCGATGTTCGTGGATCTCGCTAGTTTCAATCTAAAACGATGTATCCCGGTGTTTTGAGCCGGAATACAAGTTTTCGCACTGTTCTGAGAGAAAATGTTTACACCTTTCTATCGTCTACTCTTCGACGACTTGTAAAATCGATGCTCGTGAATTTTGCTAGCTTCTATCTAAAACGATTTATCTCGTTGATTTGAGCCGGAATACAAGTTTTCGCGCAGTTCTGAGATAAAAAGTTTACACCTTTCTCTCGTCTACTCTTCGACGACTTGTAAAATCGATGCTCGTGAATTTTGCTAGTTTCGATCTAAAACGATGTATCTCGTTGTTTTGAGCCGGAATACAAGTTTTCGCGCAGTTCTGAGAGAAAAGTTTACAGCTTTCTCTCGTCTACTCTTCGACTACTTGTAAAATCTAATTGCGTAAATCTCGCTGGTTTCGATCTAAAACGATGTATTCCGTTGTTTTGAGCCGGAATACAAGTTTTCCTCCAGATCTGAGAGAAAAAGTTTACAGGTCTCGTCTACTCTTCGACGAGTTGTAAAATCGAAGTGCGTAAATCTCGCTAGTTTCGATCTAAAACGATGTATCCCGTTGTTTTGAGCCGGAATACAAGTTTTCCTCCAGTTCTGAGAGAAAAAGTTTACAGGTCTCGTCTACTCTTCGACGACTTGTAAAATCGATGTTCCTGAATCTCGCTAGTTTCGATCTAAAACGATGTATCCCGTTGTTTTGAGCTGGAATACAAGTTTTCCCGCAGTTCTGAGAGAAAAAGTTTACAGCTCTTCTGGTGTACTCTTCGACGACTTGTAAAATCGATGTTCGTGAATCTCGCTAGTTTCGATCTAAAACGATGTATCTTGTTGTTTTGAGCCAGAATACAAGTTTTCGCGCAGTTCTGAGATAAAAAGTTTACACCTTTCTCTCGTCTACTCTTCGACGACTTGTAAAATGATGCTCGTGAATTTTGCTAGTTTCGATCTAAAACGATGTATCTCGTTGTTTTGAGCCGGAATACAAGTTTTCGCGCAGTTCTGAGAGAAAAGTTTACAGCTTTCTCTCGTCTACTCTTCGACGACTTGTAAAATCTAATTGCGTAAATCTCGCTAGTTTCGATCTAAAACGATGTATTCCGTTGTTTTGAGCCGGAATACAAATTTTCCTCCAGATCTGAGAGAAAAAGTTTACAGGTCTCGTCTACTCTTCGACGACTTGTAAAATCGATGTTCGTGAATCTCGCTAGTTTCGATCTAAAACGATGTATCCCGTTGTTTTGAGCGGGAATACAAGTTTTCCCGCAGTTATGAGAGAAAAAGTTTACAGCTCTCGTCTACTCTTTGACGACTTGTAAAATCGATGTTCGTGGATCTCGCTAGTTTCAATCTATAACGATGTATCCCGGTGTTTTGAGCCGGAATACAAGTTTTCGCACTGTTCTGAGAGAAAATGTTTACACCTTTCTACCGTCTACTCTTCGACGACTTGTAAAATCGATGCTCGTGAATTTTGCTAGCTTCTATCTAAAACGATTTATCTCGTTGATTTGAGCCGGAATACAAGTTTTCGCGCAGTTCTGAGAGAAAAGTTTACAGCTTTCTCTCGTCTACTCTTCGACGACTTGTAAAATCTAATTGCGTAAATCTCGCTGGTTTCGATCTAAAACGATGTATTCCGTTGTTTTGAGCCGGAATACAAGTTTTCCTCCAGATCTGAGAGAAAAAGTTTACAAGGTCTCGTCTACTCTTCGACGACTTGTAAAATTGATGTTCGTGAATCTCGCTAGTTTCGATCTAAAACGATGTATCCCGTTGTTTTGAGCGGGAATACAAGTTTTCCCGCAGTTCTGAGAGAAAAAGTTTACAGGTCTCGTCTACTCTTCGACGACTTGTAAAATCGATGTTCGTGAATCTCGCTAGTTTCGATCTAAAACGATGTATCCCGTTGTTTTGAGCTGGAATACAATTTTTCCCGCAGTTCTGAGAGAAAACGTTTACAGCTCTCTCTGGTGTACTCTTCGACGACTTGTAAAATCGATGTTCGTGAATCTCGCTAGTTTCGATCTAAAACGATGTATCTTGTTGTTTTGAGCCGGCATACAAGTTTTCGCGCAGTTCTGAGATAAAAAGTTTACACCTTTCTCTCGTCTACTCTTCGACGACTTGTAAAATCGATGCTCGTGAATTTTGCTAGTTTCGATCTAAAACGATGTATCTCGTTGTTTTGAGCCGGAATACAAGTTTTCGCGCAGTTCTGAGAGAAAAGTTTACAGCTTCCTCTCGTCTACTCTTCGACGACTTGTAAAATCTAATTGCGTAAATCTCGCTAGTTTCGATCTAAAACGATGTATTCCGTTGTTTTGAGCCGGAATACAAGTTTTCCTCCAGATCTGAGAGAAAAAGTTTACAGGTCTCGTCTACTCTTCGACGACTTGTAAAATCGATGTTCGTGAATCTCGCTAGTTTCGATCTAAAACGATGTATCCCGTTGTTTTGAGCGGGAATACAAGTTTTCCCGCAGTTCTGAGAGAAAAAGTTTACAGCTCTCGTCTACTCTTTGACGACTTGTAAAATCGATGTTCGTGGATCTCGCTAGTTTCAATCTAAAACGATGTATCCCGGTGTTTTGAGCCGGAATACAAGTTTTCGCGCAGTTCTGAGAGAAAAAGTTTAGAGCTTTCTCTCGTTACTCTTCGACGACTTGTAAAATCGATGTTCGTGAATCTCGCTTGTTTCGATCTAAAACGATGTATCTCGTTATTTTGAGCCGGAATACAAGTTTTCGCGCAGTTCTGAGACAAAAAGTTTAAACCTTTCTCTCGTCGGCTCCTCGACGACTTGTAAAATCGATGCTCGTGATATTTGCTAGTTTCGATCTAAAACAATGTATCCCGTTGTTTCGAGCCGGAATACAAGTTTTCGCGCAGTTCTCAGAGAAAAAGTTTACACCTTCTCACGCCTACTCTTCGACGACTAGTAAAATCGATGTTCGTAAATCTCGCTAGTTTTGATCTAAAACGATGTATCCCATTGTTTTGAGCCGGAATACAAGTTTTCGCGCAGTGCGGAGAGAAAAAGTTTGCAGCTTTCTCTCGTCTACTCTTCGACGATTTGTAAAATCGAAGTGCATAAATCTCGCTACTTTCGATCTAAAACGATGTATCCCGTTGTTTTGAGCCGGAATACAAGTTTTCGCGCAGTTCTAGGAGAAAACGTTTACACCTTTCTCTCGTCTACTCTTCGACTACTTGTAAAATCGATGCTCGTGAATTTTGCTAGTTTCGGTCTAAAACGATGTATCCCGTTGTTTTGAGCCGGAATACAAGTTTTCGCGCAGTTCTGAGAGAAAAAGTTTATACCTTTCTCTCGTCTACTCTTCGACGACTAGTAAAATCGATGTTCCTGAATCTCGCTTGTTTCGATCTAAAACGATGTATCTCGTTGTTTTGAGCCGGAATACAAGTTTTCGCGCAGTTCTGAGAGAAAAGTTTACAGCTTTCTCTCGTCTACTCTTCGACGACTTGTAAAATCTAATTGCGTAAATCTCGCTGGTTTCGATCTAAAACGATGTATTCCGTTGTTTTGAGCCGGAATACAAGTTTTCCTCCAGATCTGAGAGAAAAAGTTTACAGGTCTCGTCTACTCTTCGACGAGTTGTAAAATCGAAGTGCGTAAATCTCGCTAGTTTCGATCTAAAACGATGTATCCCGTTGTTTTGAGCCGGAATACAAGTTTTCCTCCAGTTCTGAGAGAAAAAGTTTACAGGTCTCGTCTACTCTTCGACGACTTGTAAAATCGATGTTCCTGAATCTCGCTAGTTTCGATCTAAAACGATGTATCCCGTTGTTTTGAGCTGGAATACAAGTTTTCCCGCAGTTCTGAGAGAAAAAGTTTACAGCTCTTCTGGTGTACTCTTCGACGACTATTAAAATCGATGCTCGTGAATTTTGCTAGTTTCGATGTAAAACGATGTATCCCGTTACTTTGAGCCGGAATACAAGTTTTCGCGCAGTTCTGAGAGAAAAAGTTTACACCTTTCTCTCGTCTACTCTTCGACGACTTGTAAAAACGATGCTCGTGAATTTTGCTAGTTTCGATCTAAAACGATGTATCTCGTTGTTTTTAGCCGGAATACACGGTTTCGCGCAGTTCTGAGAGAAAAAGTTTACAGCTTTCTCTCGTCTACTCTTCGACGACTTGTAAAATCTAATTGCGTAAATCTCGCTAGTTTCGATCTAAAACGATGTATTCCGTTGTTTTGAGCCGGAATACAAGTTTTCCTCCAGTTCTGAGAGAAAAAGTTTACAGGTCTCGTCTACTCTTCGACGACTTGTAAAATCGATGTTCGTGAATCTCGCTAGTTTCGATCTAAAACGATGTATCCCGTTGTTTTGGGCTGGAATACAAGTTTTCCCGCAGTTCTGAGAGAAAAAGTTTACACCTTTCTCTCGTCTGCTCTCCGACGACTTTTTGTAAAATCGAAGTTCGTAAATCTCGGTAGTTTCGATCTAAAACGATGTATCCCGTTGTATTGGGCTGGAATACAAGTTTTCCCGCAGTTCTGAGAGAAAAAGTTTACAGCTCTCTCTCGTCTACACTTCGACGACTTGTAAAATCGAAGTGCGTAAATCTCGCTAGTTTCGATCTAAAACGATGTATCCCGTTGGTTTGAGCCGGAATACAAGTTTTCCTCCACTTCTGTGAGAAAAAGTTTACAGGTCTCGTCTACTCTTCGACGACTTGTAAAATCGATGTTCGTGAATCTCGCTAGTTTCGATCTAAAACGATGTATCCCGTTGTTTTGAGCTGGAGTACAAGTTTTCCCGCAGTTCTGAGAGAAAAAGTTTACAGCTCTCTCTGGTCTACTCTTCGACGACTTGTAAAATCGATGTTCGTGAATCTCGCTAGTTTCGATCTAAAACGATGTATCCCGTTGATTTGAGCCGAAATTCAAGTTTTCGCACTGTTCTGAGAGAAAAAGTTTACACCTTTCTATCGTCTACTCTTCGACGACTTGTAAAATCGATGCTCGTGAATTTTGCTAGCTTCTGTCTAAAACGATTTATCTCGTTGTTTTGAGCCGGAATACAAGTTTTCGCGCAGTTCTGAGAGAAAAAGTTTACACCTTTCTCTCGTCGGCTCTTCGACGACTTGAAAAATCGATGCTCGTGATATTTGCTAGTTTCGATCTAAAACAATGTATCCCGTTGTTTCGAGCCGGAATACAAGTTTTCGCGCAGTTCAGAGAGAAAAAGTTTACAGCGCTCTCTCGTCTACTCTTCGACGACTTGTAAAATCAAAGTTCGTAAATCTCGCCAGTTTTGATCTAAAACGATGTATCCCATTGTTTTGAGCCGGAATACAAGATTTCGCGAAGTTCTGAGAGAAATAGCTTACAGCTCTCGGTCGTCTACTCTTCGACGAGTTGTAAAATCGAAGTGCGTAAATCTCGCTAGTTTCGATCTAAAACGATGTATCCCGTTGGTTTGAGCCGGAATACAAGTTTTCCTCCAGTTCTGAGAGAAAAAGTTTACAGGTCTCGTCTACTCTTCGACGACTTGTAAAATCGATGTTCGTGAATCTCGCTTGTTTCGATCTAAAACGATGTATCCCGTTGTTTTGAGCTGGAGTACAAGTTTTCCCGCAGTTCTGAGAGAAAAAGTTTACAGCTCTCTCTGGTCTACTCTTCGACGACTTGTAAAATCGATGTTCGTGAATCTCGCTAGTTTCGATCTAAAACGATGTATCCCGTTGATTTGAGCCGGAATTCAAGTTTTCGCACTGTTCTGAGAGAAAAAGTTTACACCTTTCTATCGTCTACTCTTCGACGGCTTGTAAAATCGATGCTCGTGAATTTTGCTAGCTTCTATCTAAAACGATTTATCTCGTTGTTTTGAGCCGGAATACAAGTTTTCGCGCAGTTCTGAGAGAAAAAGTTTACACCTTTCTCTCGTCGGCTCTTCGACGACTTGTAAAATCGATGCTCGTGATATTTGCTAGTTTCGATCTAAAACAATGTATCCCGTTGTTTCGAGACGGAATACAAGTTTTCGCGCAGTTCTGAGAGAAAAAGTTTACAGCGCTCTCTCATCTACTCTTCGACGACTTGTAAAATCAAAGTTCGTAAATCTCGCCAGTTTTGATCTAAAACGATGTATCCCATTGTTTTGAGCCGGAATACAAGATTTCGCGAAGTTCTGAGAGAAAAAGCTTACAGCTCTCGCTCGTCTACTCTTCGACGAGTTGTAAAATCGAGGTGCGTAAATCTCGCTAGTTTCGATCTAAAACGATGTATCCCGTTGTTTTGAGCCGGAATACAAGTTTTCCTCCAGTTCTGAGAGAAAAAGTTTACAGGTCTCGTCTACTCTTCGACGACTTGTAAAATCGATGTTCGTGAATCTCGCTAGTTTCGATCTAAAACGATGTATCCCGTTGTTTTGAGCTGGAATACAAGTTTTCCCGCAGTTCTGAGAGAAAATGTTTACAGCTCTTCTGGTGTACTCTTCGACGACTTGTAAAATCGATGTTCGTGAATCTCGCTAGTTTCGATCTAAAACGATGTATCTTGTTGTTTTGAGCCGGAATACAAGTTTTCGCGCAGTTCTGAGATAAAAAGTTTACACCTTTCTCTCGTCTACTCTTCGACGACTTGTAAAATCGATGCTCGTGAATTTTGCTAGTTTCGATCTAAAACGATGTATCTCGTTGTTTTGAGCCGGAATACAAGTTTTCGCGCAGTTCTGAGAGAAAAGTTTACAGCTTTCTCTCGTCTACTCTTCGACGACTTGTAAAATCTAATTGCGTAAATCTCGCTAGTTTCGATCTAAAACGATGTATTCCGTTGTTTTGAGCCGGAATACAAGTTTTCCTCCAGATCTGAGAGAAAAAGTTTACAGGTCTCGTCTACTCTTCGACGACTTGTAAAATCGATGTTCGTGAATCTCGCTAGTTTCGATCTAAAACGATGTATCCCGTTGTTTTGAGCGGGAATACAAGTTTTCCCGCAGTTATGAGAGAAAAAGTTTACAGCTCTCGTCTACTCTTTGACGACTTGTAAAATCGATGTTCGTGGATCTCGCTAGTTTCAATCTAAAACGATGTATCCCGGTGTTTTGAGCCGGAATACAAGTTTTCGCACTGTTCTGAGAGAAAATGTTTACACCTTTCTATCGTCTACTCTTCGACGACTTGTAAAATCGATGCTCGTGAATTTTGCTAGCTTCTATCTAAAACGATTTATCTCGTTGATTTGAGCCGGAATACAAGTTTTCGCGCAGTTCTGAGATAAAAAGTTTACACCTTTCTCTCGTCTACTCTTCGACGACTTGTAAAATCGATGCTCGTGAATTTTGCTAGTTTCGATCTAAAACGATGTATCTCGTTGTTTTGAGCCGGAATACAAGTTTTCGCGCAGTTCTGAGAGAAAAGTTTACAGCTTTCTCTCGTCTACTCTTCGACTACTTGTAAAATCTAATTGCGTAAATCTCGCTGGTTTCGATCTAAAACGATGTATTCCGTTGTTTTGAGCCGGAATACAAGTTTTCCTCCAGATCTGAGAGAAAAAGTTTACAGGTCTCGTCTACTCTTCGACGAGTTGTAAAATCGAAGTGCGTAAATCTCGCTAGTTTCGATCTAAAACGATGTATCCCGTTGTTTTGAGCCGGAATACAAGTTTTCCTCCAGTTCTGAGAGAAAAAGTTTACAGGTCTCGTCTACTCTTCGACGACTTGTAAAATCGATGTTCCTGAATCTCGCTAGTTTCGATCTAAAACGATGTATCCCGTTGTTTTGAGCTGGAATACAAGTTTTCCCGCAGTTCTGAGAGAAAAAGTTTACAGCTCTTCTGGTGTACTCTTCGACGACTTGTAAAATCGATGTTCGTGAATCTCGCTAGTTTCGATCTAAAACGATGTATCTTGTTGTTTTGAGCCAGAATACAAGTTTTCGCGCAGTTCTGAGATAAAAAGTTTACACCTTTCTCTCGTCTACTCTTCGACGACTTGTAAAATGATGCTCGTGAATTTTGCTAGTTTCGATCTAAAACGATGTATCTCGTTGTTTTGAGCCGGAATACAAGTTTTCGCGCAGTTCTGAGAGAAAAGTTTACAGCTTTCTCTCGTCTACTCTTCGACGACTTGTAAAATCTAATTGCGTAAATCTCGCTAGTTTCGATCTAAAACGATGTATTCCGTTGTTTTGAGCCGGAATACAAATTTTCCTCCAGATCTGAGAGAAAAAGTTTACAGGTCTCGTCTACTCTTCGACGACTTGTAAAATCGATGTTCGTGAATCTCGCTAGTTTCGATCTAAAACGATGTATCCCGTTGTTTTGAGCGGGAATACAAGTTTTCCCGCAGTTATGAGAGAAAAAGTTTACAGCTCTCGTCTACTCTTTGACGACTTGTAAAATCGATGTTCGTGGATCTCGCTAGTTTCAATCTATAACGATGTATCCCGGTGTTTTGAGCCGGAATACAAGTTTTCGCACTGTTCTGAGAGAAAATGTTTACACCTTTCTATCGTCTACTCTTCGACGACTTGTAAAATCGATGCTCGTGAATTTTGCTAGCTTCTATCTAAAACGATTTATCTCGTTGATTTGAGCCGGAATACAAGTTTTCGCGCAGTTCTGAGAGAAAAGTTTACAGCTTTCTCTCGTCTACTCTTCGACGACTTGTAAAATCTAATTGCGTAAATCTCGCTGGTTTCGATCTAAAACGATGTATTCCGTTGTTTTGAGCCGGAATACAAGTTTTCCTCCAGATCTGAGAGAAAAAGTTTACAAGGTCTCGTCTACTCTTCGACGACTTGTAAAATTGATGTTCGTGAATCTCGCTAGTTTCGATCTAAAACGATGTATCCCGTTGTTTTGAGCGGGAATACAAGTTTTCCCGCAGTTCTGAGAGAAAAAGTTTACAGGTCTCGTCTACTCTTCGACGACTTGTAAAATCGATGTTCGTGAATCTCGCTAGTTTCGATCTAAAACGATGTATCCCGTTGTTTTGAGCTGGAATACAATTTTTCCCGCAGTTCTGAGAGAAAACGTTTACAGCTCTCTCTGGTGTACTCTTCGACGACTTGTAAAATCGATGTTCGTGAATCTCGCTAGTTTCGATCTAAAACGATGTATCTTGTTGTTTTGAGCCGGCATACAAGTTTTCGCGCAGTTCTGAGATAAAAAGTTTACACCTTTCTCTCGTCTACTCTTCGACGACTTGTAAAATCGATGCTCGTGAATTTTGCTAGTTTCGATCTAAAACGATGTATCTCGTTGTTTTGAGCCGGAATACAAGTTTTCGCGCAGTTCTGAGAGAAAAGTTTACAGCTTCCTCTCGTCTACTCTTCGACGACTTGTAAAATCTAATTGCGTAAATCTCGCTAGTTTCGATCTAAAACGATGTATTCCGTTGTTTTGAGCCGGAATACAAGTTTTCCTCCAGATCTGAGAGAAAAAGTTTACAGGTCTCGTCTACTCTTCGACGACTTGTAAAATCGATGTTCGTGAATCTCGCTAGTTTCGATCTAAAACGATGTATCCCGTTGTTTTGAGCGGGAATACAAGTTTTCCCGCAGTTCTGAGAGAAAAAGTTTACAGCTCTCGTCTACTCTTTGACGACTTGTAAAATCGATGTTCGTGGATCTCGCTAGTTTCAATCTAAAACGATGTATCCCGGTGTTTTGAGCCGGAATACAAGTTTTCGCGCAGTTCTGAGAGAAAAAGTTTAGAGCTTTCTCTCGTTACTCTTCGACGACTTGTAAAATCGATGTTCGTGAATCTCGCTTGTTTCGATCTAAAACGATGTATCTCGTTATTTTGAGCCGGAATACAAGTTTTCGCGCAGTTCTGAGACAAAAAGTTTAAACCTTTCTCTCGTCGGCTCCTCGACGACTTGTAAAATCGATGCTCGTGATATTTGCTAGTTTCGATCTAAAACAATGTATCCCGTTGTTTCGAGCCGGAATACAAGTTTTCGCGCAGTTCTCAGAGAAAAAGTTTACACCTTCTCACGCCTACTCTTCGACGACTAGTAAAATCGATGTTCGTAAATCTCGCTAGTTTTGATCTAAAACGATGTATCCCATTGTTTTGAGCCGGAATACAAGTTTTCGCGCAGTGCTGAGAGAAAAAGTTTGCAGCTTTCTCTCGTCTACTCTTCGACGATTTGTAAAATCGAAGTGCATAAATCTCGCTACTTTCGATCTAAAACGATGTATCCCGTTGTTTTGAGCCGGAATACAAGTTTTCGCGCAGTTCTAGGAGAAAAAGTTTACACCTTTCTCTCGTCTACTCTTCGACTACTTGTAAAATCGATGCTCGTGAATTTTGCTAGTTTCGGTCTAAAACGATGTATCCCGTTGTTTTGAGCCGGAATACAAGTTTTCGCGCAGTTCTGAGAGAAAAAGTTTATACCTTTCTCTCGTCTACTCTTCGACGACTAGTAAAATCGATGTTCCTGAATCTCGCTTGTTTCGATCTAAAACGATGTATCTCGTTGTTTTGAGCCGGAATACAAGTTTTCGCGCAGTTCTGAGAGAAAAGTTTACAGCTTTCTCTCGTCTACTCTTCGACGACTTGTAAAATCTAATTGCGTAAATCTCGCTGGTTTCGATCTAAAACGATGTATTCCGTTGTTTTGAGCCGGAATACAAGTTTTCCTCCAGATCTGAGAGAAAAAGTTTACAGGTCTCGTCTACTCTTCGACGAGTTGTAAAATCGAAGTGCGTAAATCTCGCTAGTTTCGATCTAAAACGATGTATCCCGTTGTTTTGAGCCGGAATACAAGTTTTCCTCCAGTTCTGAGAGAAAAAGTTTACAGGTCTCGTCTACTCTTCGACGACTTGTAAAATCGATGTTCCTGAATCTCGCTAGTTTCGATCTAAAACGATGTATCCCGTTGTTTTGAGCTGGAATACAAGTTTTCCCGCAGTTCTGAGAGAAAAAGTTTACAGCTCTTCTGGTGTACTCTTCGACGACTTGTAAAATCGATGTTCGTGAATCTCGCTAGTTTCGATCTAAAACGATGTATCTTGTTGTTTTGAGCCAGAATACAAGTTTTCGCGCAGTTCTGAGATAAAAAGTTTACACCTTTCTCTCGTCTACTCTTCGACGACTTGTAAAATGATGCTCGTGAATTTTGCTAGTTTCGATCTAAAACGATGTATCTCGTTGTTTTGAGCCGGAATACAAGTTTTCGCGCAGTTCTGAGAGAAAAGTTTACACCTTTCTCTCGTCTACTCTTCGACGACTTGTAAAATCTAATTGCGTAAATCTCGCTAGTTTCGATCTAAAACGATGTATTCCGTTGTTTTGAGCCGGAATACAAATTTTCCTCCAGATCTGAGAGAAAAAGTTTACAGGTCTCGTCTACTCTTCGACGACTTGTAAAATCGATGTTCGTGAATCTCGCTAGTTTCGATCTAAAACGATGTATCCCGTTGTTTTGAGCGGGAATACAAGTTTTCCCGCAGTTATGAGAGAAAAAGTTTACAGCTCTCGTCTACTCTTTGACGACTTGTAAAATCGATGTTCGTGGATCTCGCTAGTTTCAATCTATAACGATGTATCCCGGTGTTTTGAGCCGGAATACAAGTTTTCGCACTGTTCTGAGAGAAAATGTTTACACCTTTCTATCGTCTACTCTTCGACGACTTGTAAAATCGATGCTCGTGAATTTTGCTAGCTTCTATCTAAAACGATTTATCTCGTTGATTTGAGCCGGAATACAAGTTTTCGCGCAGTTCTGAGAGAAAAGTTTACAGCTTTCTCTCGTCTACTCTTCGACGACTTGTAAAATCTAATTGCGTAAATCTCGCTGGTTTCGATCTAAAACGATGTATTCCGTTGTTTTGAGCCGGAATACAAGTTTTCCTCCAGATCTGAGAGAAAAAGTTTACAAGGTCTCGTCTACTCTTCGACGACTTGTAAAATTGATGTTCGTGAATCTCGCTAGTTTCGATCTAAAACGATGTATCCCGTTGTTTTGAGCGGGAATACAAGTTTTCCCGCAGTTCTGAGAGAAAAAGTTTACAAGGTCTCGTCTACTCTTCGACGACTTGTAAAATTGATGTTCGTGAATCTCGCTAGTTTCGATCTAAAACGATGTATCCCGTTGTTTTGAGCGGGAATACAAGTTTTCCCGCAGTTCTGAGAGAAAAAGTTTACAGGTCTCGTCTACTCTTCGACGACTTGTAAAATCGATGTTCGTGAATCTCGCTAGTTTCGATCTAAAACGATGTATCCCGTTGTTTTGAGCTGGAATACAATTTTTCCCGCAGATCTGAGAGAAAACGTTTACAGCTCTCTCTGGTGTACCCTTCGACGACTTGTAAAATCGATGTTCGTGAATCTCGCTAGTTTCGATCTAAAACGATGTATCTTGTTGTTTTGAGCCGGCATACAAGTTTTCGCGCAGTTCTGAGAGAAAAAGTTTACACCTTTCTCTCGTCTACTCTTCGACGACTTGTAAAATCGATGCTCGTGAATTTTGCTAGTTTCGATCTAAAACGATGTATCTCGTTGTTTTGAGCCGGAATACAAGTTTTCGCGCAGTTCTGAGAGAAAAGTTTACAGCTTCCTCTCGTCTACTCTTCGACGACTTGTAAAATCTAATGTGCGTAAATCTCGCTAGTTTCGATCTAAAACGATGTATTCCGTTGTTTTGAGCCGGAATACAAGTTTTCCCGCAGTTCTGAGAGAAAAAGTTTACAGCTCTCGTCTACTCTTTGACGACTTGTAAAATCGATGTTCGTGGATCTCGCTAGTTTCAATCTAAAACGATGTATCCCGGTGTTTTGAGCCGGAATACAAGTTTTCGCGCAGTTCTGAGAGAAAAAGTTTAGAGCTTTCTCTCGTTACTCTTCGACGACTTGTAAAATCGATGTTCGTGAATCTCGCTTGTTTCGATCTAAAACGATGTATCTCGTTATTTTGAGCCGGAATACAAGTTTTCGCGCAGTTCTGAGACAAAAAGTTTAAACCTTTCTCTCGTCGGCTCCTCGACGACTTGTAAAATCGATGCTCGTGATATTTGCTAGTTTCGATCTAAAACAATGTATCCCGTTGTTTCGAGCCGGAATACAAGTTTTCGCGCAGTTCTCAGAGAAAAAGTTTACACCTTCTCACGCCTACTCTTCGACGACTAGTAAAATCGATGTTCGTAAATCTCGCTAGTTTTGATCTAAAACGATGTATCCCATTGTTTTGAGCCGGAATACAAGTTTTCGCGCAGTGCTGAGAGAAAAAGTTTGCAGCTTTCTCTCGTCTACTCTTCGACGATTTGTAAAATCGAAGTGCATAAATCTCGCTACTTTCGATCTAAAACGATGTATCCCGTTGTTTTGAGCCGGAATACAAGTTTTCGCGCAGTTCTAGGAGAAAAAGTTTACACCTTTCTATCGTCTACTCTTCGACTACTTGTAAAATCGATGCTCGTGAATTTTGCTAGTTTCGGTCTAAAACGATGTATCCCGTTGTTTTGAGCCGGAATACAAGTTTTCGCGCAGTTCTGAGAGAAAAAGTTTATACCTTTCTCTCGTCTACTCTTCGACGACTAGTAAAATCGATGTTCCTGAATCTCGCTTGTTTCGATCTAAAACGATGTATCCCTTTGTTTTGAGCAGGAATACAAGTTTTCGCGCAGTACTGAGAGAAAAAGTTTACACCTTTCTATCGTCTACTCTTCGACGACTTGTAAACTCGATGCTCGTGAATTTTGCTAGTTTCGATCTAAAACGATGTATCTTGTTGTTTTGAGCCGGAATACAAGTTTTCGTGCAGTTCTAAGAGAAAAAGTTTATACCTTTCTCTCGTCTACTCTTCGACGACTATTAAAATTGATGCTCGTGAATTTTGCTAGTTTCGATGTAAAACGATGTATCCCGTTATTTTGAGCCGGAATACAAGTTTTCGCGCAGTTCTGAGAGAAAAAGTTTACACCTTTCTCTCGTCTACTCTTCGACGACTTGTAAAAACGTTGCTCGTGAATTTTGCTAGTTTCGATCTAAAACGATGTATCTCGTTGTTTTGAGCCGGAATACAAGGTTTCGCGCAGTTCTGAGAGAAAAAGTTTACAGCTTTCTCTCGTCTACTCTTCGACGACTTGTAAAATCTAATTGCGTAAATCTCGCTAGTTTTGATCTAAAACGATGTATTCCGTTGTTTTGAGCCGGAATACAAGTTTTCCTCCAGTTCTGAGAGAAAAAGTTTACAGGTCTCGTCTACTCTTCGACGACTTGTAAAATCGATGTTCGTGAATCTCGCTAGTTTCGATCTAAAATGATGTATCCCGTTGTTTTGGGCTGGAATACAAGTTTTCCCGCAGTTCTGAGAGAAAACGTTTACAGCTCTTGTCTGCTCTTTGACGACTTGTAAAATTGATGTTCGTGAATCGCGCTTGTTTCAATCTAAAACGATGTATCCCGGTGTTTTGAGCCGGAATACAAGTTTTCGCGCAGTTCTGAGAGAAAAAGTTTACACCTTTCTCTCGTCTACTCTTCAACGACTTGTAAACTCGATGCTCGTGAATTTTGCTAGTTTCGATCTAACACGATGTATCCCGTTGTTTTCAGCCGGAATACAAGTTTTCGTGCAGTTATGAGAGAAAAAGTTTACAGCTCTCGTCTACTCTTTGACGACTTGTAAAATCGATGTTCGTGGATCTCGCTAGTTTCAATCTATAACGATGTATCCCGGTGTTTTGAGCCGGAATACAAGTTTTCGCACTGTTCTGAGAGAAAATGTTTACACCTTTCTATCGTCTACTCTTCGACGACTTGTAAAATCGATGCTCGTGAATTTTGCTAGCTTCTATCTAAAACGATTTATCTCGTTGATTTGAGCCGGAATACAAGTTTTCGCGCAGTTCTGAGAGAAAAGTTTACAGCTTTCTCTCGTCTACTCTTCGACGACTTGTAAAATCTAATTGCGTAAATCTCGCTGGTTTCGATCTAAAACGATGTATTCCGTTGTTTTGAGCCGGAATACAAGTTTTCCTCCAGATCTGAGAGAAAAAGTTTACAAGGTCTCGTCTACTCTTCGACGACTTGTAAAATTGATGTTCGTGAATCTCGCTAGTTTCGATCTAAAACGATGTATCCCGTTGTTTTGAGCGGGAATACAAGTTTTCCCGCAGTTCTGAGAGAAAAAGTTTACAAGGTCTCGTCTACTCTTCGACGACTTGTAAAATTGATGTTCGTGAATCTCGCTAGTTTCGATCTAAAACGATGTATCCCGTTGTTTTGAGCGGGAATACAAGTTTTCCCGCAGTTCTGAGAGAAAAAGTTTACAGGTCTCGTCTACTCTTCGACGACTTGTAAAATCGATGTTCGTGAATCTCGCTAGTTTCGATCTAAAACGATGTATCCCGTTGTTTTGAGCTGGAATACAATTTTTCCCGCAGATCTGAGAGAAAACGTTTACAGCTCTCTCTGGTGTACCCTTCGACGACTTGTAAAATCGATGTTCGTGAATCTCGCTAGTTTCGATCTAAAACGATGTATCTTGTTGTTTTGAGCCGGCATACAAGTTTTCGCGCAGTTCTGAGATAAAAAGTTTACACCTTTCTCTCGTCTACTCTTCGACGACTTGTAAAATCGATGCTCGTGAATTTTGCTAGTTTCGATCTAAAACGATGTATCTCGTTGTTTTGAGCCGGAATACAAGTTTTCGCGCAGTTCTGAGAGAAAAGTTTACAGCTTCCTCTCGTCTACTCTTCGACGACTTGTAAAATCTAATTGCGTAAATCTCGCTAGTTTCGATCTAAAACGATGTATTCCGTTGTTTTGAGCCGGAATACAAGTTTTCCCGCAGTTCTGAGAGAAAAAGTTTACAGCTCTCGTCTACTCTTTGACGACTTGTAAAATCGATGTTCGTGGATCTCGCTAGTTTCAATCTAAAACGATGTATCCCGGTGTTTTGAGCCGGAATACAAGTTTTCGCGCAGTTCTGAGAGAAAAAGTTTAGAGCTTTCTCTCGTTACTCTTCGACGACTTGTAAAATCGATGTTCGTGAATCTCGCTTGTTTCGATCTAAAACGATGTATCTCGTTATTTTGAGCCGGAATACAAGTTTTCGCGCAGTTCTGAGACAAAAAGTTTAAACCTTTCTCTCGTCGGCTCCTCGACGACTTGTAAAATCGATGCTCGTGATATTTGCTAGTTTCGATCTAAAACAATGTATCCCGTTGTTTCGAGCCGGAATACAAGTTTTCGCGCAGTTCTCAGAGAAAAAGTTTACACCTTCTCACGCCTACTCTTCGACGACTAGTAAAATCGATGTTCGTAAATCTCGCTAGTTTTGATCTAAAACGATGTATCCCATTGTTTTGAGCCGGAATACAAGTTTTCGCGCAGTGCTGAGAGAAAAAGTTTGCAGCTTTCTCTCGTCTACTCTTCGACGATTTGTAAAATCGAAGTGCATAAATCTCGCTACTTTCGATCTAAAACGATGTATCCCGTTGTTTTGAGCCGGAATACAAGTTTTCGCGCAGTTCTAGGAGAAAAAGTTTACACCTTTCTATCGTCTACTCTTCGACTACTTGTAAAATCGATGCTCGTGAATTTTGCTAGTTTCGGTCTAAAACGATGTATCCCGTTGTTTTGAGCCGGAATACAAGTTTTCGCGCAGTTCTGAGAGAAAAAGTTTATACCTTTCTCTCGTCTACTCTTCGACGACTAGTAAAATCGATGTTCCTGAATCTCGCTTGTTTCGATCTAAAACGATGTATCCCTTTGTTTTGAGCAGGAATACAAGTTTTCGCGCAGTACTGAGAGAAAAAGTTTACACCTTTCTATCGTCTACTCTTCGACGACTTGTAAACTCGATGCTCGTGAATTTTGCTAGTTTCGATCTAAAACGATGTATCTTGTTGTTTTGAGCCGGAATACAAGTTTTCGTGCAGTTCTAAGAGAAAAAGTTTATACCTTTCTCTCGTCTACTCTTCGACGACTATTAAAATTGATGCTCGTGAATTTTGCTAGTTTCGATGTAAAACGATGTATCCCGTTATTTTGAGCCGGAATACAAGTTTTCGCGCAGTTCTGAGAGAAAAAGTTTACACCTTTCTCTCGTCTACTCTTCGACGACTTGTAAAATCTAATTGCGTAAATCTCGCTAGTTTTGATCTAAAACGATGTATTCCGTTGTTTTGAGCCGGAATACAAGTTTTCCTCCAGTTCTGAGAGAAAAAGTTTACAGGTCTCGTCTACTCTTCGACGACTTGTAAAATCGATGTTCGTGAATCTCGCTAGTTTCGATCTAAAATGATGTATCCCGTTGTTTTGGGCTGGAATACAAGTTTTCCCGCAGTTCTGAGAGAAAACGTTTACAGCTCTTGTCTGCTCTTTGACGACTTGTAAAATTGATGTTCGTGAATCGCGCTTGTTTCGATCTAAAACGATGTATCCCGGTGTTTTGAGCCGGAATACAAGTTTTCGCGCAGTTCTGAGAGAAAAAGTTTACACCTTTCTCTCGTCTACTCTTCAACGACTTGTAAACTCGATGCTCGTGAATTTTGCTAGTTTCGATCTAACACGATGTATCCCGTTGTTTTGAGCCGGAATACAAGTTTTCGTGCAGTTCTGAGAGAAAAAGTTTATACCTTTCTCTCGTCTACTCTTCGACGACTAGTAAAATCGATGCTCGTGAATTTTGCTAGTTTCTGATCTAAAACGATGTATCCCGTTGATTTTGAGCCGGAATACAAGTTTTCGCGCAGTTCTGAGAGAAAAAGTTTACACCTTTCTCTCGTCTACTCTTCGACGACTTGTAAAATCGATGCTCGTGAATTTGCTAGTTTCGATCTAAAACGATGTATCTCGTTGTTTTGAGCCGGAATACAAGTTTTCGCGCAGTTCTGAGAGAAAAAGTTTACAGCTTCTCTCGTCTACTCTTCGACGACTTGTAAAATCGAATGTGCGTAAATCTCGCTAGTTTCGATCTAAAACGATGTATCCCGTTGTTTTGAGCCGGAATACAAGTTTTCCTCCAGTTCTGAGAGAAAAAGTTTACAGGTCTCGTCTACTCTTCGACGACTTGTAAAATCGATGTTCGTGAATCTCGCTAGTTTCGATCTAAAACGATGTATCCCGTTGTTTTGAGCTGGAATACAAGTTTTCCCGCAGTTCTGAGAGAAAAAGTTTACAGCTCTCTCTGGTCTACTCTTCGACGACTTGTAAAATCGATGTTCGTGAATCTCGCTAGTTTCGATCTAAAACGATGTATCCCGTTGTTTTGAGCCGGAATACAAGTTTTCGCGCAGTTCTGAGAGAAAAAGTTTACACCTTTCTCTCGTCTACTCTTCGACGACTTGTAAAATCGATGCTCGTGAATCTCGCTAGTTTCGATCTAAAACGATGTATCCCGTTGTTTTGAGCCGGAATACAAGTTTTCGCGCAGTTCTGAGAGAAAAAGTTTACAGCTTTCTCTCGTCTACTCTTCGACGACTTGTAAAATCGATGCTCGTGAATCTCGCTAGTTTCGATCTAAAACGATGTATCCGTTGTTTTGAGCCGGAATACAAGTTTTCGCGCAGTTCTGAGAGAAAAAGTTTACACCTTTCTCTCGTCTACTCTTCGACGACTTGTAAAATCGATGCTCGTGAATCTCGCTAGTTTCGATCTAAAACGATGTATCTCCGTTGTTTTGAGCCGGAATACAAGTTTTCCCGCAGTTCTGAGAGAAAAAGTTTACAGCTCTCGTCTACTCTTTGACGACTTGTAAAATCGATGTTCGTGGATCTCGCTAGTTTCAATCTAAAACGATGTATCCCGGTGTTTTGAGCCGGAATACAAGTTTTCGCGCAGTTCTGAGAGAAAAAGTTTAGAGCTTTCTCTCGTTACTCTTCGACGACTTGTAAAATCGATGTTCGTGAATCTCGCTTGTTTCGATCTAAAACGATGTATCTCGTTATTTTGAGCCGGAATACAAGTTTTCGCGCAGTTCTGAGACAAAAAGTTTAAACCTTTCTCTCGTCGGCTCCTCGACGACTTGTAAAATCGATGCTCGTGATATTTGCTAGTTTCGATCTAAAACAATGTATCCCGTTGTTTCGAGCCGGAATACAAGTTTTCGCGCAGTTCTCAGAGAAAAAGTTTACACCTTCTCACGCCTACTCTTCGACGACTAGTAAAATCGATGTTCGTAAATCTCGCTAGTTTTGATCTAAAACGATGTATCCCATTGTTTTGAGCCGGAATACAAGTTTTCGCGCAGTGCTGAGAGAAAAAGTTTGCAGCTTTCTCTCGTCTACTCTTCGACGATTTGTAAAATCGAAGTGCATAAATCTCGCTACTTTCGATCTAAAACGATGTATCCCGTTGTTTTGAGCCGGAATACAAGTTTTCGCGCAGTTCTAGGAGAAAAAGTTTACACCTTTCTATCGTCTACTCTTCGACTACTTGTAAAATCGATGCTCGTGAATTTTGCTAGTTTCGGTCTAAAACGATGTATCCCGTTGTTTTGAGCCGGAATACAAGTTTTCGCGCAGTTCTGAGAGAAAAAGTTTATACCTTTCTCTCGTCTACTCTTCGACGACTAGTAAAATCGATGTTCCTGAATCTCGCTTGTTTCGATCTAAAACGATGTATCCCTTTGTTTTGAGCAGGAATACAAGTTTTCGCGCAGTACTGAGAGAAAAAGTTTACACCTTTCTATCGTCTACTCTTCGACGACTTGTAAACTCGATGCTCGTGAATTTTGCTAGTTTCGATCTAAAACGATGTATCTTGTTGTTTTGAGCCGGAATACAAGTTT
Source organism: Amblyomma americanum (assembly GCA_030143305.2). Classification (NCBI taxonomy): domain Eukaryota; kingdom Metazoa; phylum Arthropoda; class Arachnida; order Ixodida; family Ixodidae; genus Amblyomma; species Amblyomma americanum. The sequence continues at coordinate 35,130 of JARKHS020032778.1, read as the reverse complement.
TCGTGCAGTTCTAAGAGAAAAAGTTTATACCTTTCTCTCGTCTACTCTTCGACGACTATTAAAATTGATGCTCGTGAATTTTGCTAGTTTCGATGTAAAACGATGTATCCCGTTATTTTGAGCCGGAATACAAGTTTTCGCGCAGTTCTGAGAGAAAAAGTTTACACCTTTCTCTCGTCTACTCTTCGACGACTTGTAAAAACGTTGCTCGTGAATTTTGCTAGTTTCGATCTAAAACGATGTATCTCGTTGTTTTGAGCCGGAATACAAGGTTTCGCGCAGTTCTGAGAGAAAAAGTTTACAGCTTTCTCTCGTCTACTCTTCGACGACTTGTAAAATCTAATTGCGTAAATCTCGCTAGTTTTGATCTAAAACGATGTATTCCGTTGTTTTGAGCCGGAATACAAGTTTTCCTCCAGTTCTGAGAGAAAAAGTTTACAGGTCTCGTCTACTCTTCGACGACTTGTAAAATCGATGTTCGTGAATCTCGCTAGTTTCGATCTAAAATGATGTATCCCGTTGTTTTGGGCTGGAATACAAGTTTTCCCGCAGTTCTGAGAGAAAACGTTTACAGCTCTTGTCTGCTCTTTGACGACTTGTAAAATTGATGTTCGTGAATCGCGCTTGTTTCAATCTAAAACGATGTATCCCGGTGTTTTGAGCCGGAATACAAGTTTTCGCGCAGTTCTGAGAGAAAAAGTTTACACCTTTCTCTCGTCTACTCTTCAACGACTTGTAAACTCGATGCTCGTGAATTTTGCTAGTTTCGATCTAACACGATGTATCCCGTTGTTTTCAGCCGGAATACAAGTTTTCGTGCAGTTCTAAGAGAAAAAATTTATACCTTTCTCTCGTCTACTCTTCGACGACTAGTAAAATCGATGCTCGTGAATTTTGCTAGTTTTGATCTAAAACGATGTATCCCGTTATTTTGAGCCGGAATACAAGTTTTCGCGCAGTTCTGAGAGAAAAAGTTTACACCTTTCTCTCGTCTACTCTTCGACGACTTGTAAAATCGATGCTCGTGAATTTGCTAGTTTCGATCTAAGACGATGTATCTCGTTGATTTGAGCCGGAATACAAGTTTTCGCGCAGTTCTGAGAGAAAAAGCTTACAGCTCTCTCTCGTCTACTCTTCGACGAGTTGTAAAATCGAAGTGCGTAAATCTCGCTAGTTTCGATCTAAAACGATGTATCCCGTTGTTTTGAGCCGGCATACAAGTTTTCCTCCAGTTCTGAGAGAAAAAGTTTACAGGTCTCGTCTACTCTTCGACGACTTGTAAAATCGATGTTCGTGAATCTCGCTAGTTTCGATCTAAAACGATGTATCCCGTTGTTTTGAGCTGGAATACAAGTTATCCCGCAGTTCTGAGAGAAAAAGTTTACAGCTCTCTCTGGTCTACTCTTCGACGACTTGTAAAATCGATGTTCGTGAATCTCGCTAGTTTCAATCTAAAACGATGTATCCCGGTGTTTTGAGCCGGAATACAAGTTTTCGCGCAGTTCTGAGAGAGAAAGTTTATACCTTTCTCTCGTCTACTCTTCGACGACTTGTAAAATCGATGCTCGTGAATTTTGCTAGTTTCGATCTAAAACGATGTATCCCGTTGTTTTGAGCCGGAATACAAGTTTTCGTGCAGTTCTAAGAGAAAAAGTTTACACCTTTCTCTCGTCTACTCTTCGACGACTAGTAAAATCGATGCTCGTGAACTTTGCTAGTTTCGATCTAAAACGATGTATCCCTTTATTTTGAGCCGGAATACAAGTTTTCGCGCAGTTCTGAGAGAAAAAGTTTACACCTTTCTCTCGTCGGCTCTTCGACGACTTGTAAAATCGATGCTCGTGATATTTGCTAGTTTCGATCTAAAACAATGTATCCCGTTGATTCGAGCCGGAATACAAGTTTTCGCGCAGTTCTGAGAGAAAAAGTTTACAGCGCTCTCTCGTCTACTCTTCGACGACTTGTAAAATCAAAGTTCGTAAATCTCGCCAGTTTTGATCTAAAACAATGTATCCCATTGTTTTGAGCCGGAATACAAGATTTCGCGAAGTTCTGAGAGAAAAAGCTTACAGCTCTCGCTCGTCTACTCTTCGACGACTTGTAAAATCTAATTGCGTAAATCTCGCTAGTTTCGATCTAAAACGATGTATTCCGTTGTTTTGAGCCGGAATACAAATTTTCCTCTAGTTCTGAGAGAAAAAGTTTACAGGTCTCGTCTACTCTTCGACGACTTGTAAAATCGATGTTCGTGAATCTCGCTAGTTTCGATCTAAAACGATGTATCCCGTTGTTTTGAGCTGGAATACAAGTTTTCCCGCAGTTCTGAGAGAAAACGTTTACAGCTCTTGTCTGCTCTTTGACGACTTGTAAAATTGATGTTCGTGAATCGCGCTTGTTTCAATCTAAAACGATGTATCCCGGTGTTTTGAGCCGGAATACAAGTTTTCGCGCAGTTCTGAGAGAAAAAGTTTACACCTTTCTCTCGTCTACTCTTCAACGACTTGTAAACTCGATGCTCGTGAATTTTGCTAGTTTCAATCTAACACGATGTATCCCGTTGTTTTCAGCCGGAATACAAGTTTTCGTGCAGTTCTAAGAGAAAAAATTTATACCTTTCTCTCGTCTACTCTTCGACGACTAGTAAAATCGATGCTCGTGAATTTTGCTAGTTTCGATCTAAAACGATGTATCCCGTTGATTTTGAGCCGGAATACAAGTTTTCGCGCAGTTCTGAGAGAAAAAGTTTACACCTTTCTCTCGTCTACTCTTCGACGACTTGTAAAATCGATGATCGTGAATCTCGCTAGTTTCGATCTAAAACGATGTATCCCGTTGTTTTGAGCTGGAATACAAGTTTTCCCACAGTTCTGAGAGAAAAAGTTTACAGCTCTCGTCTACTCTTTGACGACTTGTAAAATCGATGTTCGTGGATCTCGCTAGTTTCAATCTAAAACGATGTATCCCGGTGTTTTGAGCCGGAATACAAGTTTTCGCGCAGTTCTGAGAGAAAAAGTTTAGAGCTTTCTCTCGTCTACTCTTCGACGACTTGTAAAATCGATGTTCGTGAATCTCGCTAGTTTCGATCTAAAACGATGTATCCCGTTCTTTTCAGCCGGAATTCAAGTTTTCGCACTGTCTGAGAGAAAAAGTTTACACCTTTCTCTCGTCTACTCTTCGACAACTTGTAAAATCGATGCTCATGAATTTTGCTAGCTTCTATCTAAAACGATTTATCTCGTTGTTTTGAGCCGGAATACAAGTTTTCGCGCAGTTCTGAGAGAAAAAGTTTACACCTTTCTCTCGTCTGCTCTCCGACGACTTGTAAAATCGATGTTCGTGAATCTCGCTAGTTTCGATCTAAAACGATGTATCTCGTTGTTTTGAGCCGGAATACAAGTTTTCGCGCAGTTCTGAGATAAAAAGTTTACACCTTTCTCTCGTCGGCTCCTCGACGACTTGTAAAATCGATGCTCGTGATATTTGCTAGTTTCGATCTAAAACAATGTATCCCGTTGTTTCGAGCCGGAATACAAGTTTTCGCGCAGTTTTCAGAGAAAAAGTTTACACCTTCTCACGCCTACTCTTCGACGACTAGTAAAATCGATGTTCGTGAATCTCGCTTGTTTCGATCTAAAACGATGTATCCCTTTGTTTTGAGCAGGAATACAAGTTTTCGCGCAGTACTGAAAAAAAAGTTTACACCTTTCTCTCGTCTACTCTTCGACGACTTGTAAACTCGATGCTCGTGAATTTTGCTAGTTTCGATCTAAAACGATGTATCCCGTTGTTTTGAGCCGGAATACAAGTTTTCGTGCAGTTCTAAGAGAAAAAGTTTATACCTTTCTCTCGTCTACTCTTCGACGACTAGTAAAATCGATGCTCGTGAATTTTGCTAGTTTCGATCTAAAACGATGTATCCCGTTATTTTGAGCCGGAATACAAGTTTTCGCGCAGTTCTGAGAGAAAAAGTTTACACCTTTCTCTCGTCTACTCTTCGACGACTTGTAAAATCGATGTTCGTGAATCTCGCTAGTTTCAATCTAAAACGATGTATCCCGGTGTTTTGAGCCGGAATACAAGTTTTCGCGCAGTTCTGAGAGAAAAAGTTTATACCTTTCTCTCGTCTACTCTTCGACGACTTGTAAAATCGATGCTCGTGAATTTTGCTAGTTTCGATCTAAAACGATGTATCCCGTTGTTTTGAGCCGGAATACAAGTTTTCGTGCAGTTCTAAGAGAAAAAGTTTACACCTTTCTCTCGTCTACTCTTCGACGACTAGTAAAATCGATGCTCGTGAACTTTGCTAGTTTCGATCTAAAACGATGTATCCCGTTATTTTGAGCCGGAATACAAGTTTTCGCGCAGTTCTGAGAGAAAAAGTTTACACCTTTCTCTCGTCGGCTCTTCGACGACTTGTAAAATCGATGCTCGTGATATTTGCTAGTTTCGATCTAAAACAATGTATCCCGTTGATTCGAGCCGGAATACAAGTTTTCGCGCAGTTCTGAGAGAAAAAGTTTACAGCGCTCTCTCGTCTACTCTTCGACGACTTGTAAAATCAAAGTTCGTAAATCTCGCCAGTTTTGATCTAAAACAATGTATCCCATTGTTTTGAGCCGGAATACAAGATTTCGCGAAGTTCTGAGAGAAAAAGCTTACAGCTCTCGCTCGTCTACTCTTCGACGACTTGTAAAATCTAATTGCGTAAATCTCGCTAGTTTCGATCTAAAACGATGTATTCCGTTGTTTTGAGCCGGAATACAAATTTTCCTCAAGTTCTGAGAGAAAAAGTTTTGCAGGTCTCGTCTACTCTTCGACGACTTGTAAAATCGATGTTCGTGAATCTCGCTAGTTTCGATCTAAAACGATGTATCCCCTTGTTTTGAGCTGGAATACAAGTTTTCCCGCAGTTCTGAGAGAAAAAGTTTACAGCTCTTGTCTGCTCTTTGACGACTTGTAAAATTGATGTTCGTGAATCGCGCTTGTTTCAATCTAAACCGATGTATCCCGGTGTTTTGAGCCGGAATACAAGTTTTCGCGCAGTTCTGAGAGAAAAAGTTTACACCTTTCTCTCGTCTACTCTTCAACGACTTGTAAACTCGATGTTCGTGAATTTTGCTAGTTTCGATCTAACACGATGTATCCCGTTGTTTTCAGCCGGAATACAAGTTTTCGTGCAGTTCTAAGAGAAAAAATTTATACCTTTCTCTCGTCTACTCTTCGACGACTAGTAAAATCGATGCTCGTGAATTTTGCTAGTTTTGATCTAAAACGATGTATCCCGTTATTTTGAGCCGGAATACAAGTTTTCGCGCAGTTCTGAGAGAAAAAGTTTACACCTTTCTCTCGTCTACTCTTCGACGACTTGTAAAATCGATGTTCGTGAATCTCGCTAGTTTCGATCTAAAACGATGTATCCCGTTGTTTTGAGCTGGAATACAAGTTTTCCCGCAGTTCTGAGAGAAAAAGTTTACAGCTCTCGTCTACTCTTTGACGACTTGTGAAATCGATGTTCGTGGATCTCGCTAGTTTCAATCTAAAACGATGTATCCCGGTGTTTTGAGCCGGAATACAAGTTTTCGCGCAGTTCTGAGAGAAAAAGTTTAGAGCTTTCTCTCGTCTACTCTTCGACGACTTGTAAAATCGATGTTCGTGAATCTCGCTAGTTTCGATCTAAAACGATGTATCCCGTTCTTTTCAGCCGGAATTCAAGTTTTCGCACTGTCTGAGAGAAAAAGTTTACACCTTTCTCTCGTCTACTCTTCGACAACTTGTAAAATCGATGCTCATGAATTTTGCTAGCTTCTATCTAAAACGATTTATCTCGTTGTTTTGAGCCGGAATACAAGTTTTCGCGCAGTTCTAAGAGAAAAAGTTTACACCTTTCTCTCGTCTAGCTCTTCGACGACTTGTAAAATCGATGCTCGTGAATTTTGCTAGTTTCGATCTAAAACGATGTATCCCGTTGTTTTGAGCCGGAATACAAGTTTTCGCGCAGTTCTGAGATAAAAAGTTTACACCTTTCTCTCGTCGGCTCCTCGACGACGTGTAAAATCGATGCTCGTGATATTTGCTAGTTTCGATCTAAAACAATGTATCCCGTTGTTTCGAGCCGGAATACAAGTTTTCGCGCAGTTTTCAGAGAAAAAGTTTACACCTTCTCACGCCTACTCTTCGACGACTAGTAAAATCGATGTTCGTGAATCTCGCTTGTTTCGATCTAAAACGATGTATCCCTTTGTTTTGAGCAGGAATACAAGTTTTCGCGCAGTACTGAAAAAAAAGTTTACACCTTTCTCTCGTCTACTCTTCGACGACTTGTAAACTCGATGCTCGTGAAGTTTGCTAGTTTCGATCTAAAACGATGTATCCCGTTGTTTTGAGCCGGAATACAAGTTTTCGTGCAGTTCTAAGAGAAAAAGTTTATACCTTTCTCTCGTCTAGTCTTCGACGACTAGTAAAATCGATGCTCGTGAATTTTGCTAGTTTCGATCTAAAACGATGTATCCCGTTATTTTGAGCCGGAATACAAGTTTTCGCGCAGTTCTGAGAGAAAAAGTTTACACCTTTCTCTCGTCTACTCTTCGACGACTTGTAAAATCGATGCTCGTGAATTTGCTAGTTTCGATCTAAGACGATGTATCTCGTTGTTTTGAGCCGGAATACAAGTTTTCGCGCAGTTCTGAGAGAAAAAGTTTACAGCTCTCTCTCGTCTACTCTTCGACGAGTTGTAAAATCGAAGTGCGTAAATCTCGCTAGTTTCGATCTAAAACGATGTATCTCGTTGTTTTGAGCCGGAATACAAGTTTTCCTCGAGTTCTGAGAGAAAAAGTTTACAGGTCTCGTCTACTCTTCGACGAGTTGTAAAATCGATGTTCGTGAATCTCGCTAGTTTCGATCTAAAACGATGTATCCCGTTGTTTTGAGCTGGAATACAAGTTAACCCACAGTTCTGAGAGAAAAGTTTACAGCTCTCTCTGGTCTACTCTTCGACGACTTGTAAAATCGATGTTCGTGAATCTCGCTAGTTTCAATCTAAAACGATGTATCCCGGTGTTTTGAGCCGGAATACAAGTTTTCGCGCAGTTCTGAGAGAAAAAGTTTATACCTTTCTCTCGTCTACTCTTCGACGACTTGTAAAATCGATGCTCGCAAATTTTGCTAGTTTCGATCTAAAACGATGTATCCCGTTGTTTTGAGCCGGAATACAAGTTTTCGTGCAGTTCTAAGAGAAAAAGTTCACACCTTTCTCTCGTCTACTCTTCGACGACTTGTAAAATCGATGTTCGTGAATCTCGCTAGTTTCGATCTAAAACGATGTATCCCGTTGGTTTGAGCCGGAATTCAAGTTTTCGCACTGTTCTGAGAGAAAAAGTTTACACCTTTCTATCGTCTACTCTTCGACGACTTGTAAAATCGATGCTCGTGATATTTGCTAGTTTAGATCTAAAACAATGTATCCCGTTGTTTCGAGACGGAATACAAGTTTTCGCACAGTTCTGAGAGAAAAAGTTTGCAGCGCTCTCTCGTCTACTCTTCGACGACTTGTAAAATCAAAGTTCGTAAATCTCGCCAGTTTTGATCTAAAACGATGTATCCCATTGTTTTGAGCCGGAATACAAGTTTTCCTCCAGATCTGAGAGAAAAAGTTTACAGGTCTCGTCTACTCTTCGACGACTTGTAAAATCGATGTTCGTGAATCTCGCTAGTTTCGATCAAAAACGATGTATCCCGTTGTTTTGAGCGGGAATACAAGTTTTCCCGCAGTTATGAGAGAAAAAGTTTACAGCTCTCGTCTACTCTTTGACGACTTGTAAAATCGATGTTCGTGGATCTCGCTAGTTTCAATCTAAAACGATGTATCCCGGTGTTTTGAGCCGGAATACAAGTTTTCGCACTGTTCTGATAGAAAATGTTTACACCTTTCTATCGTCTACTCTTCGACGACTTGTAAAATCGATGCTCGTGAATTTTGCTAGCTTCTATCTAAAACGATTTATCTCGTTGATTTGAGCCGGAATACAAGTTTTCGTGCAGTTCTGAGATAAAAAGTTTACACCTTTCTCTCGTCTACTCTTCGACGACTTGTAAAATCGATGCTCGTGCATTTTGCTAGTTTCGATCTAAAACGATGTATCTCGTTGTTTTGAGCCGGAATACAAGTTTTCGCGCAGTTCTGAGAGAAAAGTTTACAGCTTTCTCTCGTCTACTCTTCGACGACTTGTAAAATCTAATTGCGTAAATCTCGCTGGTTTCGATCTAAAACGATGTATTCCGTTGTTTTGAGCCGGAATACAAGTTTTCCTCCAGATCTGAGAGAAAAAGTTTACAGGTCTCGTCTACTCTTCGACGACTTGTAAAATTGATGTTCGTGAATCTCGCTAGTTTCGATCTAAAACGATGTATCCCGTTGTTTTGAGCGGGAATACAAGTTTTCCCGCTGTTCTGAGAGAAAAAGTTTACAGGTCTCGTCTACTCTTCGACGACTTGTAAAATCAAAGTTCGTTAATCTCGCCAGTTTTGATCTAAAACGATGTATCCCATTGTTTTGAGCCGGAATACAAGATTTCGCGAAGTTCTGAGAGAAAAAGCTTACAGCTCTCGCTCGTTTACTCTTCGACGAGTTGTAAAATCGAAGTGCGTAAATCTCGCTAGTTTCGATCTAAAACGATGTATCCCGTTGTTTTGAGCCGGAATACAAGTTTTCCTCCAGTTCTGAGAGAAAAAGTTTACAGGTCTCGTCTACTCTTCGACGACTTGTAAAATCGATGTTCGTGAATCTCGCTAGTTTCGATCTAAAACGATGTATCCCGTTGTTTTGAGCTGGAATACAAGTTTTCCCGCAGTTCTGAGAGAAAAAGTTTACAGCTCTTCTGGTGTACTCTTCGACGACTTGTAAAATCGATGTTCGTGAATCTCACTAGTTTCGATCTAAAACGATGTATCTTGTTGTTTTGAGCCGGAATACAAGTTTTCGCGCAGTTCTGAGATAAAAAGTTTACACCTTTCTCTCGTCTACTCTTCGACGACTTGTAAAATCGATGCTCGTGAATTTTGCTAGTTTCGATCTAAAACGATATATCTCGTTGTTTTGAGCCGGAATACAAGTTTTCGCGCAGTTCTGAGAGAAAAGTTTACAGCTTTCTCTCGTCTACTCTTCGACGACTTGTAAAATCTAATTGCGTAAATCTCGCTAGTTTCGATCTAAAACGATGTATCCCGTTGTTTTGAGCCGGAATACAAGTTTTCCTCCAGATCTGAGAGAAAAAGTTTACAGGTCTCGTCTACTCTTCGACGACTTGTAAAATCGATGTTCGTGAATCTCGCTAGTTTCGATCTAAAACGATGTATCCCGTTGTTTTGAGCGGGAATACAAGTTTTCCCGCAGTTATGAGAGAAAAAGTTTACAGCTCTCGTCTACTCTTTGACGACTTGTAAAATCGATGTTCGTGGATCTCGCTAGTTTCAATCTAAAACGATGTATCCCGGTGTTTTGAGCCGGAATACAAGTTTTCGCACTGTTCTGAGAGAAAATGTTTACACCTTTCTATCGTCTACTCTTCGACGACTTGTAAAATCGATGCTCGTGAATTTTGCTAGCTTCTATCTAAAACGATTTATCTCGTTGATTTGAGCCGGAATACAAGTTTTCGCGCAGTTCTGAGATAAAAAGTTTACACCTTTCTTTCGTCTACTCTTCGACGACTTGTAAAATCGATGCTCGTGAATTTTGCTAGTTTCGATCTAAAACGATGTATCTCGTTGTTTTGAGCCGGAATACAAGTTTTCGCGCAGTTCTGAGAGAAAAGTTTACAGGTTTCTCTCGTCTACTCTTCGACGACTTGTAAAATCTAATTGCGTAAATCTCGCTGGTTTCGATCTAAAACGATGTATTCCGTTGTTTTGAGCCGGAATACAAGTTTTCCTCCAGATCTGAGAGAAAAAGTTTACAAGGTCTCGTCTACTGTTCGACGACTTGTAAAATTGATGTTCGTGAATCTCGCTAGTTTCGATCTAAAACGATGTATCCCGTTGTTTTGAGCGGGAATACAAGTTTTCCCGCCGTTCTGAGAGAAAAAGTTTACAGGTCTCGTCTACTCTTCGACGACTTGTAAAATCGACGTTCGTGAATCTCGCTAGTTTCGATCTAAAACGATGTATCCCGTTGTTTTCAGCTGGAATACAATTTTTCCCGCAGTTCTGAGAGAAAAAGTTTACAGCTCTCTCTGGTGTACTCTTCGACGACTTGTAAAATCGATGTTCGTGAATCTCGCTAGTTTCGATCTAAAACGATGTATCTTGTTGTTTTGAGCCGGAATACAAGTTTTCGCGCAGTTCTGAGATAAAAAGTTTACACCTTTCTCTCGTCTACTCTTCGACGACTTGTAAAATCGATGCTCGTGAATTTTGCTAGTTTCGATCTAAAACGATGTATCTCGTTGTTTTGAGCCGGAATACAAGTTTTCGCGCAGTTCTGAGAGAAAAGTTTACAGCTTCCTCTCGTCTACTCTTCGACGACTTGTAAAATCTAATTGCGTAAATCTCGCTAGTTTCGATCTAAAACGATGTATTCCGTTGTTTTGAGCCGGAATACAAGTTTTCCTCCAGATCTGAGAGAAAAAGTTTACAGGTCTCGTCTACTCTTCGACGACTTGTAAAATCGATGTTCGTGAATCTCGCTAGTTTCGATCTAAAACGATGTATCCTGTTGTTTTGAGCGGGAATACAAGTTTTCCCGCAGTTCTGAGAGAAAAAATTTACAGCTCTCGTCTACTCTTTGACGACTTGTAAAATCGATGTTCGTGGATCTCGCTAGTTTCAATCTAAAACGATGTATCCCGGTGTTTTAAGCCGGAATACAAGTTTTCGCGCAGTTCTGAGAGAAAAAGTTTAGAGCTTTCTCTCGTTACTCTTCGACGACTTGTAAAATCGATGTTCGTGAATCTCGCTTGTTTCAATCTAAAACGATGTATCCCGTTGTTTTCAGCCGGAATTCAAGTTTTCGCACCGTTCTGAGAGAAAAAGTTTACACCTTTCTCTCGTCTACTCTTCGACGACTTGTAAAATCGATGCTCGTGAATTTTGCTAGCTTCTATCTAAAACGATTTATCTTGTTGTTTTGAGCCGGAATACAAGTTTTCGCGCAGTTCTGAGAGAAAAAATTTACACCTTTCTCTCGTCTGCTCTTCGACGACTTGTAAAATCGAAGTTCGTAAATCTCGGTAGTTTCGATCTAAAACGATGTATCCCGTTGTATTGGGCTGGAATACAAGTTTTCCCGCAGTTCTGAGAGAAAACGTTTACAGCTCTCTCTCGTCTACACTTCGACAACTTGTAAAATCGATGTTCGTGAATCTCGCTAGTTTCGATCTAAAACGATGTATCTCATTGTTTGAGCCGGAATACAAGTTTTCGCGCCGTTCTGAGATAAAAAGTTTACACCTTTCTCTCGTCGGCTCTTCGACGACTTGTAAAATCGATGCTCGTGATATTTGCTAGTTTCGATTTAAAACAATGTATCCCGTTGTTTGGAGCCGGAATACAAGTTTTCGCGCAGTTCTGAGAGAAAAAGTTTACACCTTCACTCGTCTACTCTTCGACGACTAGTAAAATCGGTGTTCGTGAATCTCGCTTGTTTCGATCTAAAACGATGTAACCCTTTGTTTTGAGCAGGAATACAAGTTTTCGCGCAGTACTGAGAGAAAAAATTTACACCTTTCCCTCGTATACTCTTCGACGACTTGTAAACTCGATGCTCGTGAATTTTGCTAGTTTCGATCTAAAACGATGTATCCCGTTGTTTTGAGCCGGAATACAAGTTTTTGTGCAGTTCTAAGAGAAAAAGTTTATACCTTTCTCTCGTCTACTCTTCGACGACTAGTAAAATCGATGCTCGTGAATTTTGCTAGTTTCGATCTAAAACGATGTATCCCGTAATTTTGAGCCGGAATACAAGTTTTCGCGCAGTTCTGAGGGAAAAAGTTTACAGGTCTCGTCTTTTCTTCCACGACTTGTAAACTCGATGTTCGTGAATCTCGCTAGTTTCAATCTAATACGATGTATCCCGGTGTTCTGAGCCGGAATACAAGTTTTCGCGCAGTTCTGAGATAAAAAGTTTACAGCTTTCTCTCGACTACTCTTCGACGACCTGTAAAATCGATGTTCGTGAATCTCGCTAGTTTCGATTTAAAACGATGTATCCCATTGTTTTCAGCCGGAATTCAAGTTTTCGCACTGTTCTGAGAGAAAAAGTTTACACCTTTCTCTCGTCTACTCTTCGACGACTTGTAAACTCGATGCTCGTGAATTTTGCTAGTATGTATCTAAAACGATGTATCCCGTTGTTTGGAGCCGGAATACAAGTTTTCGTGCAGTTCTAAGAGAAAAAATTTATACCTTTCTCTCGTCAACTCTTCGACGACTAGTAAAATCGATGCTCGTGAATTTTGCTTGTTTCAATCTAAAACGATGTATCCCGTTGTTTTCAGCCGGAATTCAAGTTTTCGCGCAGTTCTGAAAACAAAAGTTTACAGCGCTCTCTCGTCTACTCTTCGACGACTTGTAAAATAAATGTTCGTAAATCTCGCTAGTTTTTATCTAAAGCAATGTATCCCATTGTTTTGAACCGGAATACAAGTTTTCGCGCAGTTCTGAGATAAAAAGTTTACACCTTTCTCTCGTCTACTCTTCGACGACTTGTAAAATCGATGCTCGTGAATTTTGCTAGTTTCGATCTAAAACGATGTATCTCGTTGTTTTGAGCCGGAATACAAGTTTTCGCGCAGTTCTAAGAGAAAAGTTTACAGCTTTCTCTCGTCTACTCTTCGACGACTTGTAAAATCTAATTGCGTAAATCTCGCTAGTTTCGATCTAAAACGATGTATTCCGTTGTTTTGAGCCGGAATACAAGTTTTCCTCCAGATCTGAGAGAAAAAGTTTACAGGTCTCGTCTACTCTTCGACGACTTGTAAAATCGATGTTCGTGAATCTCGCTAGTTTCGATCTAAAACGATGTATCCCGTTGTTTTGAGCGGGAATACAAGTTTTCCCGCAGTTATGAGAGAAAAAGTTTACAGCTCTCGTCTACTCTTCGACGACTTGTAAAATCGATGTTCGTGGATCTCGCTAGTTTCAATCTAAAACGATGTATCCCGGTGTTTTGAGCCGGAATACAAGTTTTCGCACTGTTCTGAGAGAAAATGTTTACACCTTTCTATCGTCTACTCTTCGACGACTTGTAAAATCGATGCTCATGAATTTTGCTAGCTTCTATCTAAAACGATTTATCTCGTTGATTTGAGCCGGAATACAAGTTTTCGCGCAGTTCTGAGATAAAAAGTTTACACCTTTCTCTCGTCTACTCTTCGACGACTTGTAAAATCGATGCTCGTGAATTTTGCTAGTTTCGATCTAAAACGATGTATCTCGTTGTTTTGAGCCGGAATACAAGTTTTCGCGCAGTTCTGAGAGAAAAGTTTACAGCTTTCTCTCGTCTACTCTTCGACGACTTGTAAAATCTAATTGCGTAAATCTCGCTGGTTGCGATCTAAAACGATGTATTCCGTTGTTTTGAGCCGGAATACAAGTTTTCCTCCAGATCTGAGAGAAAAAGTTTACAAGGTCTCGTCTACTCTTCGACGACTTGTAAAATTGATGTTCGTGAATCTCGCTAGTTTCGATCTAAAACGATGTATCCCGTTGTTTTGAGCGGGAATACAAGTTTTCCCGCAGTTCTGAGAGAAAAAGTTTACAGGTCTCGTCTACTCTTCGACGACTTGTAAAATCGACGTTCGTGAATCTCGCTAGTTTCGATCTAAAACGATGTATCCCGTTGTTTTCAGCTGGAATACAATTTTTCCCGCAGTTCTTAGAGAAAAAGTTTACAGCTCTCTCTGGTGTACTCTTCGACGACTTGTAAAATCGATGTTCGTGAATCTCGCTAGTTTCGATCTAAAACGATGTATCTTGTTGTTTTGAGCGGGAATACAAGTTTTCCCGCAGTTCTGAGAGAAAAAGTTTACAGCTCTCGTCTACTCTTTGACGACTTGTAAAATCGATGTTCGTGGATCTCGCTAGTTTCAATCTAAAACGATGTATCCCGGTGTTTTGAGCCGGAATACAAGTTTTCGCGCAGTTCTGAGAGAAAAAGTTTAGAGCTTTCTCTCGTTACTCTTCGACGACTTGTAAAATCGATGTTCGTTAATCTCGCTTGTTTCAATCTAAAACGATGTATCCCGTTGTTTTCAGCCGGAATTCAAGTTTTCGCACCGTTCTGAGAGAAAAAGTTTACACCTTTCTCTCGTCTACTCTTCGACGACTTGTAAAATCGATGCTCGTGAATTTTGCTAGCTTCTATCTAAAACGATTTATCTTGTTGTTTTGAGCCGGAATACAAGTTTTCGCGCAGTTCTGAGAGAAAAAATTTACACCTTTCTCTCGTCTACTCTTCGACGACTTGTAAAATCGACGTTCGTGAATCTCGCTAGTTTCGATCTAAAACGATGTATCCCGTTGTTTTCAGCTGGAATACAATTTTTCCCGCAGTTCTGAGAGAAAAAGTTTACAGCTCTCTCTGGTGTACTCTTCGACGACTTGTAAAATCGATGTTCGTGAATCTCGCTAGTTTCGATCTAAAACGATGTATCTTGTTGTTTTGAGCCGGAATACAAGTTTTCGCGCAGTTCTGAGATAAAAAGTTTACACCTTTCTCTCGTCTACTCTTCGACGACTTGTAAAATCGATGCTCGTGAATTTTGCTAGTTTCGATCTAAAACGATGTATCTCGTTGTTTTGAGCCGGAATACAAGTTTTCGCGCAGTTCTGAGAGAAAAAGTTTACAGCTTCCTCTCGTCTACTCTTCGACGACTTGTAAAATCTAATTGCGTAAATCTCGCTAGTTTCGATCTAAAACGATGTATTCCGTTGTTTTGAGCCGGAATACAAGTTTTCCTCCAGATCTGAGAGAAAAAGTTTACAGGTCTCGTCTACTCTTCGACGACTTGTAAAATCGATGTTCGTGAATCTCGCTAGTTTCGATCTAAAACGATGTATCCCGTTGTTTTGAGCGGGAATACAAGTTTTCCCGCAGTTCTGAGAGAAAAAATTTACAGCTCTCGTCTACTCTTTGACGACTTGTAAAATCGATGTTCGTGGATCTCGCTAGTTTCAATCTAAAACGATGTATCCCGGTGTTTTAAGCCGGAATACAAGTTTTCGCGCAGTTCTGAGAGAAAAAGTTTAGAGCTTTCTCTCGTTACTCTTCGACGACTTGTAAAATCGATGTTCGTGAATCTCGCTTGTTTCAATCTAAAACGATGTATCCCGTTGTTTTCAGCCGGAATTCAAGTTTTCGCACCGTTCTGAGAGAAAAAGTTTACACCTTTCTCTCGTCTACTCTTCGACGACTTGTAAAATCGATGCTCGTGAATTTTGCTAGCTTCTATCTAAAACGATTTATCTTGTTGTTTTGAGCCGGAATACAAGTTTTCGCGCAGTTCTGAGAGAAAAAATTTACACCTTTCTCTCGTCTGCTCTTCGACGACTTGTAAAATCGAAGTTCGTAAATCTCGGTAGTTTCGATCTAAAACGATGTATCCCGTTGTATTGGGCTGGAATACAAGTTTTCCCGCAGTTCTGAGAGAAAACGTTTACAGCTCTCTCTCGTCTACACTTCGACAACTTGTAAAATCGATGTTCGTGAATCTCGCTAGTTTCGATCTAAAACGATGTATCTCATTGTTTGAGCCGGAATACAAGTTTTCGCGCCGTTCTGAGATAAAAAGTTTACACCTTTCTCTCGTCGGCTCTTCGACGACTTGTAAAATCGATGCTCGTGATATTTGCTAGTTTCGATTTAAAACAATGTATCCCGTTGTTTGGAGCCGGAATACAAGTTTTCGCGCAGTTCTGAGAGAAAAAGTTTACACCTTCACTCGTCTACTCTTCGACGACTAGTAAAATCGGTGTTCGTGAATCTCGCTTGTTTCGATCTAAAACGATGTAACCCTTTGTTTTGAGCAGGAATACAAGTTTTCGCGCAGTACTGAGAGAAAAAATTTACACCTTTCTCTCGTATACTCTTCGACGACTTGTAAACTCGATGCTCGTGAATTTTGCTAGTTTCGATCTAAAACGATGTATCCCGTTGTTTTGAGCCGGAATACAAGTTTTTGTGCAGTTCTAAGAGAAAAAGTTTATACCTTTCTCTCGTCTACTCTTCGACGACTAGTAAAATCGATGCTCGTGAATTTTGCTAGTTTCGATCTAAAACGATGTATCCCGTAATTTTGAGCCGGAATACAAGTTTTCGCGCAGTTCTGAGGGAAAAAGTTTACAGGTCTCGTCTTTTCTTCCACGACTTGTAAACTCGATGTTCGTGAATCTCGCTAGTTTCAATCTAATACGATGTATCCCGGTGTTCTGAGCCGGAATACAAGTTTTCGCGCAGTTCTGAGATAAAAAGTTTACAGCTTTCTCTCGACTACTCTTCGACGACCTGTAAAATCGATGTTCGTGAATCTCGCTAGTTTCGATTTAAAACGATGTATCCCATTGTTTTCAGCCGGAATTCAAGTTTTCGCACTGTTCTGAGAGAAAAAGTTTACACCTTTCTCTCGTCTACTCTTCGACGACTTGTAAACTCGATGCTCGTGAATTTTGCTAGTATGTATCTAAAACGATGTATCCCGTTGTTTGGAGCCGGAATACAAGTTTTCGTGCAGTTCTAAGAGAAAAAATTTATACCTTTCTCTCGTCAACTCTTCGACGACTAGTAAAATCGATGCTCGTGAATTTTGCTTGTTTCAATCTAAAACGATGTATCCCGTTGTTTTCAGCCGGAATTCAAGTTTTCGCGCAGTTCTGAAAACAAAAGTTTACAGCGCTCTCTCGTCTACTCTTCGACGACTTGTAAAATAAATGTTCGTAAATCTCGCTAGTTTTTATCTAAAGCAATGTATCCCATTGTTTTGAACCGGAATACAAGTTTTCGCGCAGTTCTGAGATAAAAAGTTTACACCTTTCTCTCGTCTACTCTTCGACGACTTGTAAAATCGATGCTCGTGAATTTTGCTAGTTTCGATCTAAAACGATGTATCTCGTTGTTTTGAGCCGGAATACAAGTTTTCGCGCAGTTCTAAGAGAAAAGTTTACAGCTTTCTCTCGTCTACTCTTCGACGACTTGTAAAATCTAATTGCGTAAATCTCGCTAGTTTCGATCTAAAACGATGTATTCCGTTGTTTTGAGCCGGAATACAAGTTTTCCTCCAGATCTGAGAGAAAAAGTTTACAGGTCTCGTCTACTCTTCGACGACTTGTAAAATCGATGTTCGTGAATCTCGCTAGTTTCGATCTAAAACGATGTATCCCGTTGTTTTGAGCGGGAATACAAGTTTTCCCGCAGTTATGAGAGAAAAAGTTTACAGCTCTCGTCTACTCTTCGACGACTTGTAAAATCGATGTTCGTGGATCTCGCTAGTTTCAATCTAAAACGATGTATCCCGGTGTTTTGAGCCGGAATACAAGTTTTCGCACTGTTCTGAGAGAAAATGTTTACACCTTTCTATCGTCTACTCTTCGACGACTTGTAAAATCGATGCTCATGAATTTTGCTAGCTTCTATCTAAAACGATTTATCTCGTTGATTTGAGCCGGAATACAAGTTTTCGCGCAGTTCTGAGATAAAAAGTTTACACCTTTCTCTCGTCTACTCTTCGACGACTTGTAAAATCGATGCTCGTGAATTTTGCTAGTTTCGATCTAAAACGATGTATCTCGTTGTTTTGAGCCGGAATACAAGTTTTCGCGCAGTTCTGAGAGAAAAGTTTACAGCTTTCTCTCGTCTACTCTTCGACGACTTGTAAAATCTAATTGCGTAAATCTCGCTGGTTGCGATCTAAAACGATGTATTCCGTTGTTTTGAGCCGGAATACAAGTTTTCCTCCAGATCTGAGAGAAAAAGTTTACAAGGTCTCGTCTACTCTTCGACGACTTGTAAAATTGATGTTCGTGAATCTCGCTAGTTTCGATCTAAAACGATGTATCCCGTTGTTTTGAGCGGGAATACAAGTTTTCCCGCAGTTCTGAGAGAAAAAGTTTACAGGTCTCGTCTACTCTTCGACGACTTGTAAAATCGACGTTCGTGAATCTCGCTAGTTTCGATCTAAAACGATGTATCCCGTTGTTTTCAGCTGGAATACAATTTTTCCCGCAGTTCTTAGAGAAAAAGTTTACAGCTCTCTCTGGTGTACTCTTCGACGACTTGTAAAATCGATGTTCGTGAATCTCGCTAGTTTCGATCTAAAACGATGTATCTTGTTGTTTTGAGCGGGAATACAAGTTTTCCCGCAGTTCTGAGAGAAAAAGTTTACAGCTCTCGTCTACTCTTTGACGACTTGTAAAATCGATGTTCGTGGATCTCGCTAGTTTCAATCTAAAACGATGTATCCCGGTGTTTTGAGCCGGAATACAAGTTTTCGCGCAGTTCTGAGAGAAAAAGTTTACAGCTTTCTCTCGTCTGCTCTTCGACGACTTGTAAAATCGAAGTTCGTAAATCTCGGTAGTTTCGATCTAAAACGATGTATCCCGTTGTATTGGGCTGGAATACAAGTTTTCCCGCAGTTCTGAGAGAAAACGTTTACAGCTCTCTCTCGTCTACACTTCGACAACTTGTAAAATCGATGTTCGTGAATCTCGCTAGTTTCGATCTAAAACGATGTATCTCATTGTTTGAGCCGGAATACAAGTTTTCGCGCCGTTCTGAGATAAAAAGTTTACACCTTTCTCTCGTCGGCTCTTCGACGACTTGTAAAATCGATGCTCGTGATATTTGCTAGTTTCGATTTAAAACAATGTATCCCGTTGTTTGGAGCCGGAATACAAGTTTTCGCGCAGTTCTGAGAGAAAAAGTTTACACCTTCACTCGTCTACTCTTCGACGACTAGTAAAATCGGTGTTCGTGAATCTCGCTTGTTTCGATCTAAAACGATGTAACCCTTTGTTTTGAGCAGGAATACAAGTTTTCGCGCAGTACTGAGAGAAAAAATTTACACCTTTCTCTCGTATACTCTTCGACGACTTGTAAACTCGATGCTCGTGAATTTTGCTAGTTTCGATCTAAAACGATGTATCCCGTTGTTTTGAGCCGGAATACAAGTTTTCGTGCAGTTCTAAGAGAAAAAGTTTATACCTTTCTCTCGTCTACTCTTCGACGACTAGTAAAATCGATGCTCGTGAATTTTGCTAGTTTCGATCTAAAACGATGTATCCCGTAGTTTTGAGCCGGAATACAAGTTTTCGCGCAGTTCTGAGAGAAAAAGTTTACAGGTCTCGTCTTTTCTTCCACGACTTGTAAACTCGATGTTCGTGAATCTCGCTAGTTTCAATCTAATACGATGTATCCCGGTGTTCTGAGCCGGAATACAAGTTTTCGCGCAGTTCTGAGATAAAAAGTTTACAGCTTTCTCCCGACTACTCTTCGACGACCTGTAAAATCGATGTTCGTGAATCTCGCTAGTTTCGATTTAAAACGATGTATCCCATTGTTTTCAGCCGGAATTCAAGTTTTCGCACTGTTCTGAGATAAAAAGTTTACACCTTTCTCTCGTCTACTCTTCGACGACTTGTAAACTCGATGCTCGTGAATTTTGCTAGTTTCTATCTAAAACGATGTATCCCGTTGTTTGGAGCCGGAATACAAGTTTTCGTGCAGTTCTAAGAGAAAAAATTTATACCTTTCTCTCGTCAACTCTTCGACGACTAGTAAAATCGATGCTCGTGAATTTTGCTTGTTTCAATCTAAAACGATGTATCCCGTTGTTTTCAGCCGGAATTCAAGTTTTCGCGCAGTTCTGAAAACAAAAGTTTACAGCGCTCTCTCGTCTACTCTTCGACGACTTGTAAAATATATGTTCGTAAATCTCGCTAGTTTTTATCTAAAGCAATGTATCCCATTGTTTTGAACCGGAATATAAGTTTTCGCGCAGTTCTGAGAGTAAAAAGTTTACAGCTTTCTCTCGACTACTCTTCGACGACTTGTCAAATCGAAGTGCGTAAATCTCGCTAGTTTCGATCTAAAACGATGTATCCCGTTGTTTTGAGCCGGAATACAAGTTTTCCTCGCAGTTCTGAGAGAAAAAGTTCACAGCGTCCTCGTCTACTCTTCGACGACTTGTAAAATCGATGTTCGTGAATCTCGCTAGTTTCGATCTAAAACGATGTATCCCGTTGTTTTGAGCTGGAATACAAGTTTTCGCGCAGTTCTGAGAGAAAAAGTTTACAGCTCTCTCTCGTGTACTCTTCGACGACTTGTAAAATCGATGTTCGTGAATCTCGCTAGTTTCGATCTAAAACGATGTATCTCGTTGTTTTGAGCCGGAATACAAGTTTTCGCGCAGTTCTGAGAGAAAAAGTTTACACCTTTCTCTCGTCTACTCTTCGACGACTTGTAAAATCGATGCTCGTGAATTTTGCTAGTTTCGATCTAAAACGATGTATCTCGTTGTTTTGAGCCGGAATACAAGTTTTCGCGCAGTTCTGAGAGAAAAGTTTACAGCTTTCTCTCGTCTACTCTTCGACGACTTGTAAAATCTAATTGCGTAAATCTCGCTAGTTTCGATCTAAAACGATGTATTCCGTTGTTTTGAGCCGGAATACAAGTTTTCCTCCAGATCTGAGAGAAAAAGTTTACAGGTCTCGTCTACTCTTCGACGACTTGTAAAATCGATGTTCGTGAATCTCGCTAGTTTCGATCTAAAACGATGTATCCCGTTGTTTTGAGCGGGAATACAAGTTTTCCCGCAGTTCTGAGAGAAAAAGTTTACAGCTCTCGTCTACTCTTTGACGACTTGTAAAATCGATGTTCGTGGATCTCGCTAGTTTCAATCTAAAACGATGTATCCCGGTGTTTTGAGCCGGAATACAAGTTTTCGCACTGTTCTGAGAGAAAATGTTTAGAGCTTTCTCTCGTCTACTCTTCGACGACTTGTAAAATCGATGTTCGTGAATCTCGCTTGTTTCAATCTAAAACGATGTATCCCGTTGTTTTCAGCCGGAATTCAAGTTTTCGCACCGTTCTGAGAGAAAAAGTTTACACCTTTCTCTCGTCTACTCTTCGACGACTTGTAAAATCGATGCTCGTGAATTTTGCTAGCTTCTATCTAAATCGATTTATCTCGTTGTTTTGAGCCGGAATACAAGTTTTCGCGCAGTTCTGAGAGAAAAAATTTACACCTTTCTCTCGTCTGCTCTTCGACGACTTGTAAAATCGAATTGCGTAAATCTCGCTGGTTTCGATCTAAAACGATGTATCCCGTTGTTTTGAGCGGGAATACAAGTTTTCCCGCAGTTCTGAGAGAAAAAGTTTACAGGTCTCGTCTACTCTTCGACGACTTGTAAAATCGATGTTCGTGAATCTCGCTAGTTTCGATCTAAAACGATGTATCCCGTTGTTTTGAGCTGGAATACAAGTTTTCCCGCAGTTCTGAGAGAAAAAGTTTACAGCTCTCTGGCGTACTCTTCGACGACTTGTAAAATCGATGTTCGTGAATCTCGCTAGTTTCGATCTAAAACGATGTATCTTGTTGTTTTGAGCCGGAATACAAGTTTTCGCGCAGTTCTGAGATAAAAAGTTTACACCTTTCTCTCGTCTACTCTTCGACGACTTGTAAAATCGATGCTCGTGAATTTTGCTAGTTTCGATCTAAAACGATGTATCTCGTTGTTTTGAGCCGGAATACAAGTTTTCGCGCAGTTCTGAGAGAAAAGTTTACAGCTTCCTCTCGTCTACTCTTCGACGACTTGTAAAATCTAATTGCGTAAATCTCGCTAGTTTCGATCTAAAACGATGTATTCCGTTGTTTTGAGCCGGAATACGTTTTCCTCCAGATCTGAGAGAAAAAGTTTACAGGTCTCGTCTACTCTTCGACGACTTGTAAAATAGATGTTCGTGAATCTCGCTAGTTTCGACCTAAAACGATGTATCCCGTTGTTTTGAGCGGGAATACAAGTTTTCCCGCAGTTCTGAGAGAAAAAGTTTACAGCTCTCGTCTACTCTTTGACGACTTGTAAAATCGATGTTCGTGGATCTCGCTAGTTTCAATCTAAAACGATGTATCCCGGTGTTTTGAGCCGGAATACAAGTTTTCGCACCGTTCTGAGAGAAAAAGTTTACACCTTTCTCTCGTCTACTCTTCGACGACTTGTAAAATCGATGCTCGTGAATTTTGCTAGCTTCTATCTAAAACGATTTATCTTGTTGTTTTGAGCCGGAATACAAGTTTTCGCGCAGTTCTGAGAGAAAAAATTTACACCTTTCTCTCGTCTGCTCTTCGACGACTTGTAAAATCGAAGTTCGTAAATCTCGGTAGTTTCGATCTAAAACGATGTATCCCGTTGTATTGGGCTGGAATACAAGTTTTCCCGCAGTTCTGAGAGAAAACGTTTACAGCTCTCTCTCGTCTACACTTCGACAACTTTTAAAATCGATGTTCGTGAATCTCGCTAGTTTCGATCTAAAACGATATATCTCATTGTTTGAGCCGGAATACAAGTTTTCGCGCCGTTCTGAGATAAAAAGTTTACACCTTTCTCTCGTCGGCTCTTCGACGACTTGTAAAATCGATGCTCGTGATATTTGCTAGTTTCGATTTAAAACAATGTATCCCGTTGTTTGGAGCCGGAATACAAGTTTTCGCGCAGTTCTGAGAGAAAAAGTTTACACCTTCACTCGTCTACTCTTCGACGACTAGTAAAATCGGTGTTCGTGAATCTCGCTTGTTTCGATCTAAAACGATGTAACCCTTTGTTTTGAGCAGGAATACAAGTTTTCGCGCAGTACTGAGAGAAAAAATTTACACCTTTCTCTCGTATACTCTTCGACGACTTGTAAACTCGATGCTCGTGAATTTTGCTAGTTTCGATCTAAAACGATGTATCCCGTTGTTTTGAGCCGGAATACAAGTTTTCGTGCAGTTCTAAGAGAAAAAGTTTATACCTTTCTCTCGTCTACTCTTCGACGACTAGTAAAATCGATGCTCGTGAATTTTGCTAGTTTCGATCTAAAACGATGTATCCCGTAATTTTGAGCCGGAATACAAGTTTTCGCGCAGTTCTGAGAGAAAAAGTTTACACCTTTCTCTCGTCTACTCTTCGACGACTTGTAAAATCGATGCTCGTGAATTTTGCTAGTTTCGATCTAAAACGATGTATCTCGTAGTTTTGAGCCGGAATACAAGTTTTCGCGCAGTTCTGAGAGAAAAAGTTTACAGGTCTCGTCTTTTCTTCCACGACTTGTAAACTCGATGTTCGTGAATCTCGCTAGTTTCAATCTAATACGATGTATCCCGGTGTTCTGAGCCGGAATACAAGTTTTCGCGCAGTTCTGAGATAAAAAGTTTACAGCTTTCTCTCGACTACTCTTCGACGACCTGTAAAATCGATGTTCGTGAATCTCGCTAGTTTCGATTTAAAACGATGTATCCCATTGTCTTCAGCCGGAATTCAAGTTTTCGCACTGTTCTGAGAGAAAAAGTTTACACCTTTCTCTCGTCTACTCTTCGACGACTTGTAAACTCGATGCTCGTGAATTTTGCTAGTTTCTATCTAAAACGATGTATCCCGTTGTTTGGAGCCGGAATACAAGTTTTCGTGCAGTTCTAAGAGAAAAAATTTATACCTTTCTCTCGTCAACTCTTCGACGACTAGTAAAATCGATGCTCGTGAATTTTGCTTGTTTCAATCTAAAACGATGTATCCCGTTGTTTTCAGCCGGAATTCAAGTTTTCGCGCAGTTCTGAAAACAAAAGTTTACAGCGCTCTCTCGTCTACTCTTCGACGACTTGTAAAATAAATGTTCGTAAATCTCGCTAGTTTTTATCTAAAGCAATGTATCCCATTGTTTTGAACCGGAATATAAGTTTTCGCGCAGTTGTGAGAGTAAAAAGTTTACAGCTTTCTCTCGACTACTCTTCGACGACTTGTCAAATCGAAGTGCGTAAATCTCGCTAGTTTCGATCTAAAACGATGTATCCCGTTGTTTTGAGCCGGAATACAAGTTTTCCTCCAGTTCTGAGAGAAAAAGTTCACAGGTCTCGTCTACTCTTCGACGACTTGTAAAATCGATGTTCGTGAATCTCGCTAGTTTCGATCTAAAACGATGTATCCCGTTGTTTTGAGCTGGAATACAAGTTTTCCCGCAGTTCTGAGAGAAAATGTTTACAGCTCTCTCTGGTCTACTCTTCGACGACTTGTAAAATCGATGTTCGTGAATCTCGCTGGTTTCAATCTAAAACGATGTATCCCGGTGTTTTGAGCCGGAATACAAGTTTTCGCGCTGTTCTGAGAGAAAAAGTTTCCAGCTTTCTCTCGTCTACTCTTCGACGACTTGTAAAATCGATGTTCGTGAATCTCGCTAGTTTCGATCTAAAACAATGTATCCCGTTGTTTTTAGCCGGAATTCAAGTTTTCGCACCGTTCTGAGAGAAAAGTTTACACCTTTCTCTCGTCTACTCTTCGACGACTTGTAAAATCGATGCTCGTGAATTTTGCTAGCTTCTATCTAAAACGATGTATCCCGTTATTTTGAGCCGGAATACAAGTTTTCGCGCAGTTCTGAGAGAAAAAGTTTGCACCTTTCTCTCGTCTACTCTTCGACGACTTGTAAAATGGATGCTCGTGAATTTTGCTAGTTTTGATCTAAAACGATGTATCTCGTTGTTTTGAGCCGGAATACAAGTTTTCGCGCAGTTCTGAGAGAAAAAGTTTACAGGTCTCGTCTTTTCTTCGACGACTTGTAAACTCGATGTTCGTTAATCTTGCTAGTTTCAATCTAAAACGATGTATCCCGGTGTTTTGAGCCGGAATACAAGTTTTCGCGCAGTTCTGAGATAAATTTTACAGCTTTCTCTCGTCTACTCTTCGACGACATGTAAAATCGATGTTCGTGAATCTCGCTATTTTCGATTTAAAACGATGTATCCCATTGTTTTCAGCCGGAATTCAAGTTTTCGCACTGTTCTGAGCGAAAAAGTTTACACCTTTCTCTCGTCTACTCTTCGACGACTTGTAAACACGATGCTCGTGAATTTTGCTAGTTTCTATCTAAAACGATGTATCCCGTTGTTTGGAGCCGGAATACAAGTTTTCGTGCAGTTCTAAGAGAAAAAGTTTATACCTTTCTCTCGTCGACTCTTCGACGACTAGTAAAATCGATGCTCGTGAATTTTGCTTGTTTCGATCTAAAACGATGTATCCCGTTGTTTTCAGCCGGAATTCAAGTTTTCGCGCAGTTCTGAAAACAAAAGTTTACAGCGCTCTCTCGTCTACTCTTCGACGACTTGTAAAATCAAAGTTCGTAAATCTCGCTAGTTTTGATCTAAAACAATGTATCACATTATTTTGAACCGGAATATAAGTTTTCGCGCAGTTCTGAGAGTAAAAAGTTTACAGCTTTCTCTCGACTACTCTTCGACGACTTCTCAAATCGAAGTGCATAAATTTCGCTATTTTCGATCTAAAACGATGTATCCCGTTGTTTTGAGCTGGAATACAAGTTTTCCCGCAGTTCTGAGAGAAAACGTTTACAGCTCTCTCTGGTCTACTCTTCGACGACTTGTAAAATCGATGTTCGTGAATCTCGCTCGTTTCAATCTAAACCGATGTGTCCCGGTGTTTTGAACCGGAATACAAGTTTTCGCGCAGTTCTGAGAGAAAAAGTTTCCAGCTTTCTCTCGTCTACTCTTCGACGACTTGTAAAATCGATGTTCGTGAATCTCACTAGTTTCGATCTAAAACGATGTATCCCGTTGTTTTCAGCCGGAATTCAAGTTTTCGCAACGTTCTGAGAGAAAAAGTTTACACCTTTCTCTCGTCTACTCTTCGACGACTTGTAAAATCGATGCTCGTGAATTTTGCTAGCTTCTATCTAAAACGAATTATCTTGTTGTTTTGAGCCGGAATACAAGTTTTCGCGCAGTTCTGAGAGAAAAAATTTACACCTTTCTCTCGTCTGCTCTTCGACGACTTGTAAAATCGAAGTTCGTAAATCTCGGTAGTTTCGATCTAAAACGATGTATCCCGTTGTATTGGGCTGCAATACAAGTTTTCCCGCAGTTCTGAGAGAAAAAGTTTACAGCTCTCTCTCGTCTACACTTCGACGACTTGTAAAATCGATGTTCGTGAATCTCGCTAGTTTCGATATTAAACGATGTATCTCATTGTTTTGAGCCGGAATACAAGTTTTCGCGCCGTTCTGAGATAAAAAGTTTACACCTTTCTCTCGTCGGCTCTTCGACGACTTGTAAAATCGATGCTCGTGATATTTGCTAGTTGCGATCTAAAACAATGTATCCCGTTGTTTGGAGCCGGAATACAAGTTTTCGCGCAGTTCTGAGAGAAAAAGTTTACACCTTCACTCGTCGACTCTTCGACGACTAGTAAAATCGATGTTCGTGAATCTCGCTTGTTTCGATCTAAAACGATGTAACCCTTTGTTTTGAGCAGGAATACAAGTTTTCGCGCAGTACTGAGAGAAAAAGTTGGCACCTTTCTCTCGTATTCTCTTCGACGACTTGTAAACTCGATGCTCGTGAATTTTGCTAGTTTCGATCTAAAACGACGTATCCCGTTGTTTTGAGCCGGAATACAAGTTTTCGTGCAGTTCTAAGAGAAAAAGTTTATACCTTTCTCTCGTCTACTCTTCGACGACTAGTAAAATCGATGCTCGTGAATTTTGCTAGTTTTGATCTAAAACGATGTATCTCGTTGTTTTGAGCCGGAATACAAGTTTTCGCGCAGTTCTGAGAGAAAAAGTTTACAGGTCTCGTCTTTTCTTCGACGACTTGTAAACTCGATGTTCGTTAATCTTGCTAGTTTCAATCTAAAACGATGTATCCCGGTGTTTTGAGCCGGAATACAAGTTTTCGCGCAGTTCTGAGATAAATTTTACAGCTTTCTCTCGTCTACTCTTCGACGACATGTAAAATCGATGTTCGTGAATCTCGCTATTTTCGATTTAAAACGATGTATCCCATTGTTTTCAGCCGGAATTCAAGTTTTCGCACTGTTCTGAGCGAAAACGTTTACACCTTTCTCTCGTCTACTCTTCGACGACTTGTAAACACGATGCTCGTGAATTTTGCTAGTTTCTATCTAAAACGATGTATCCCGTTGTTTGGAGCCGGAATACAAGTTTTCGTGCAGTTCTAAGAGAAAAAGTTTATACCTTTCTCTCGTCGACTCTTCGACGACTAGTAAAATCGATGCTCGTGAATTTTGCTTGTTTCGATCTAAAACGATGTATCCCGTTGTTTTCAGCCGGAATTCAAGTTTTCGCGCAGTTCTGAAAACAAAAGTTTACAGCGCTCTCTCGTCTACTCTTCGACGACTTGTAAAATCAAAGTTCGTAAATCTCGCTAGTTTTGATCTAAAACAATGTATCACATTATTTTGAACCGGAATATAAGTTTTCGCGCAGTTCTGAGAGTAAAAAGTTTACAGCTTTCTCTCGACTACTCTTCGACGACTTCTCAAATCGAAGTGCATAAATTTCGCTATTTTCGATCTAAAACGATGTATCCCGTTGTTTTGAGCTGGAATACAAGTTTTCCCGCAGTTCTGAGAGAAAACGTTTACAGCTCTCTCTGGTCTACTCTTCGACGACTTGTAAAATCGATGTTCGTGAATCTCGCTCGTTTCAATCTAAACCGATGTGTCCCGGTGTTTTGAACCGGAATACAAGTTTTCGCGCAGTTCTGAGAGAAAAAGTTTCCAGCTTTCTCTCGTCTACTCTTCGACGACTTGTAAAATCGATGTTAGTGAATCTCACTAGTTTCGATCTAAAACGATGTATCCCGTTGTTTTCAGCCGGAATTCAAGTTTTCGCAACGTTCTGAGAGAAAAAGTTTACACCTTTCTCTCGTCTACTCTTCGACGACTTGTAAAATCGATGCTCGTGAATTTTGCTAGCTTCTATCTAAAACGAATTATCTTGTTGTTTTGAGCCGGAATACAAGTTTTCGCGCAGTTCTGAGAGAAAAAATTTACACCTTTCTCTCGTCTGCTCTTCGACGACTTGTAAAATCGAAGTTCGTAAATCTCGGTAGTTTCGATCTAAAACGATGTATCCCGTTGTATTGGGCTGCAATACAAGTTTTCCCGCAGTTCTGAGAGAAAAAGTTTACAGCTCTCTCTCGTCTACACTTCGACGACTTGTAAAATCGATGTTCGTGAATCTCGCTAGTTTCGATATTAAACGATGTATCTCATTGTTTTGAGCCGGAATACAAGTTTTCGCGCCGTTCTGAGATAAAAAGTTTACACCTTTCTCTCGTCGGCTCTTCGACGACTTGTAAAATCGATGCTCGTGATATTTGCTAGTTGCGATCTAAAACAATGTATCCCGTTGTTTGGAGCCGGAATACAAGTTTTCGCGCAGTTCTGAGAGAAAAAGTTTACACCTTCACTCGTCGACTCTTCGACGACTAGTAAAATCGATGTTCGTGAATCTCGCTTGTTTCGATCTAAAACGATGTAACCCTTTGTTTTGAGCAGGAATACAAGTTTTCGCGCAGTACTGAGAGAAAAAGTTGGCACCTTTCTCTCGTATTCTCTTCGACGACTTGTAAACTCGATGCTCGTGAATTTTGCTAGTTTCGATCTAAAACGACGTATCCCGTTGTTTTGAGCCGGAATACAAGTTTTCGTGCAGTTCTAAGAGAAAAAGTTTATACCTTTCTCTCGTCTACTCTTCGACGACTAGTAAAATCGATGCTCGTGAATTTTGCTAGTTTCGATCTAAAACGATGTATCCCGTTATTTTGAGCCGGAATACAAGTTTTCGCGCAGTTCTGAGAGAAAAAGTTTACACCTTTCTCTCGTCTACTCTTCGACGACTTGTAAAATCGATGCTCGTGAATTTTGCTAGTTTCGATCTAAAACGATGTATCTCGTTGTTTTGAGCCGGAATACAAGTTTTCGCGCAGTTCTGAGAGAAAAAGTTTACAGGTCTCGTCTTTCCTTCGACGACTTGTAAACTCGATGTTCGTGAATCTCGCTAGTTTCAATCTAAAACGATGTAACCCTTTGTTTTGAGCAGGAATACAAGTTTTCGCGCAGTACTGAGAGAAAAAGTTGGCACCTTTCTCTCGTATTCTCTTCGACGACTTGTAAACTCGATGCTCGTGAATTTTGCTAGTTTCGATCTAAAACGACGTATCCCGTTGTTTTGAGCCGGAATACAAGTTTTCGTGCAGTTCTAAGAGAAAAAGTTTATACCTTTCTCTCGTCTACTCTTCGACGACTAGTAAAATCGATGCTCGTGAATTTTGCTAGTTTCGATCTAAAACGATGTATCCCGTTATTTTGAGCCGGAATACAAGTTTTCGCGCAGTTCTGAGAGAAAAAGTTTACACCTTTCTCTCGTCTACTCTTCGACGACTTGTAAAATCGATGCTCGTGAATTTTGCTAGTTTCGATCTAAAACGATGTATCTCGTTGTTTTGAGCCGGAATACAAGTTTTCGCGCAGTTCTGAGAGAAAAAGTTTACAGGTCTCGTCTTTCCTTCGACGACTTGTAAACTCGATGTTCGTGAATCTCGCTAGTTTCAATCTAAAACGATGTATCCCGGTGTTTTGAGGCGGAATACAAGTTTTCGCGCAGTTCTGAGATAAAAAGTTTACAGCTTTCTCTCGTCTACTCTTCGAAGACATGTAAAATCGATGTTCGTGAACCTCGCTAGTTTCGATTTAAAACGATGTATCCCATTGTTTTCAGCCGGAATTCAAGTTTTCGCACTGTTCTGAGAGAAAAAGTTTACACCTTTCTCTCGTCTGCTCTTCGACGACTTGTAAAATCGAAGTTCGTAAATCTCGGTAGTTTCGATCTAAAACGATGTATCCCGTTGTATTGGGCTGGAATACAAGTTTTCCCGCAGTTCTGAGAGAAAACGTTTACAGCTCTCTCTCGTCTACACTTCGACAACTTGTAAAATCGATGTTCGTGAATCTCGCTAGTTTCGATCTAAAACGATGTATCTCATTGTTTGAGCCGGAATACAAGTTTTCGCGCCGTTCTGAGATAAAAAGTTTACACCTTTCTCTCGTCGGCTCTTCGACGACTTGTAAAATCGATGCTCGTGATATTTGCTAGTTTCGATTTAAAACAATGTATCCCGTTGTTTGGAGCCGGAATACAAGTTTTCGCGCAGTTCTGAGAGAAAAAGTTTACACCTTCACTCGTCTACTCTTCGACGACTAGTAAAATCGGTGTTCGTGAATCTCGCTTGTTTCGATCTAAAACGATGTAACCCTTTGTTTTGAGCAGGAATACAAGTTTTCGCGCAGTACTGAGAGAAAAAATTTACACCTTTCTCTCGTATACTCTTCGACGACTTGTAAACTCGATGCTCGTGAATTTTGCTAGTTTCGATCTAAAACGATGTATCCCGTTGTTTTGAGCCGGAATACAAGTTTTCGTGCAGTTCTAAGAGAAAAAGTTTATACCTTTCTCTCGTCTACTCTTCGACGACTAGTAAAATCGATGCTCGTGAATTTTGCTAGTTTCGATCTAAAACGATGTATCCCGTAGTTTGAGCCGGAATACAAGTTTTCGCGCAGTTCTGAGAGAAAAAGTTTACAGGTCTCGTCTTTTCTTCCACGACTTGTAAACTCGATGTTCGTGAATCTCGCTAGTTTCAATCTAATACGATGTATCCCGGTGTTCTGAGCCGGAATACAAGTTTTCGCGCAGTTCTGAGATAAAAAGTTTACAGCTTTCTCTCGACTACTCTTCGACGACCTGTAAAATCGATGTTCGTGAATCTCGCTAGTTTCGATTTAAAACGATGTATCCCATTGTTTTCAGCCGGAATTCAAGTTTTCGCGCTGTTCTGAGAGAAAAAGTTTACACCTTTCTCTCGTCTACTCTTCGACGACTTGTAAACTCGATGCTCGTGAATTTTGCTAGTTTCTACCTAAAACGATGTATCCCGTTGTTTGGAGCCGGAATACAAGTTTTCGTGCAGTTCTAAGAGAAAAAATTTATACCTTTCTCTCGTCAACTCTTCGACGACTAGTAAAATCGATGCTCGTGAATTTTGCTTGTTTCAATCTAAAACGATGTATCCCGTTGTTTTCAGCCGGAATTCAAGTTTTCGCGCAGTTCTGAAAACAAAAGTTTACAGCGCTCTCTCGTCTACTCTTCGACGACTTGTAAAATAAATGTTCGTAAATCTCGCTAGTTTTTATCTAAAGCAATGTATCCCATTGTTTTGAACCGGAATATAGGTTTTCGCGCAGTTGTGAGAGTAAAAAGTTTACAGCTTTCTCTCGACTACTCTTCGACGACTTGTCAAATCGAAGTGCGTAAATCTCGCTAGTTTCGATCTAAAACGATGTATCCCGTTGTTTTGAGCCGGAATACAAGTTTTCCTCCAGTTCTGAGAGAAAAAGTTCACAGGTCTCGTCTACTCTTCGACGACTTGTAAAATCGATGTTCGTGAATCTCGCTAGTTTCGATCTAAAACGATGTATCCCGTTGTTTTGAGCTGGAATACAAGTTTTCCCGCAGTTCTGAGAGAAAATGTTTACAGCTCTCTCTGGTCTACTCTTCGACGACTTGTAAAATCGAAGTTCGTAAATCTCGGTAGTTTCGATCTAAAACGATGTATCCCGTTGTATTGGGCTGCAATACAAGTTTTCCCGCAGTTCTGAGAGAAAAAGTTTACAGCTCTCTCTCGTCTACACTTCGACGACTTGTAAAATCGATGTTCGTGAATCTCGCTAGTTTCGATATTAAACGATGTATCTCATTGTTTTGAGCCGGAATACAAGTTTTCGCGCCGTTCTGAGATAAAAAGTTTACACCTTTCTCTCGTCGGCTCTTCGACGACTTGTAAAATCGATGCTCGTGATATTTGCTAGTTGCGATCTAAAACAATGTATCCCGTTGTTTGGAGCCGGAATACAAGTTTTCGCGCAGTTCTGAGAGAAAAAGTTTACACCTTCACTCGTCGACTCTTCGACGACTAGTAAAATCGATGTTCGTGAATCTCGCTTGTTTCGATCTAAAACGATGTAACCCTTTGTTTTGAGCAGGAATACAAGTTTTCGCGCAGTACTGAGAGAAAAAGTTGGCACCTTTCTCTCGTATTCTCTTCGACGACTTGTAAACTCGATGCTCGTGAATTTTGCTAGTTTCGATCTAAAACGACGTATCCCGTTGTTTTGAGCCGGAATACAAGTTTTCGTGCAGTTCTAAGAGAAAAAGTTTATACCTTTCTCTCGTCTACTCTTCGACGACTAGTAAAATCGATGCTCGTGAATTTTGCTAGTTTCGATCTAAAACGATGTATCCCGTTATTTTGAGCCGGAATACAAGTTTTCGCGCAGTTCTGAGAGAAAAAGTTTACACCTTTCTCTCGTCTACTCTTCGACGACTTGTAAAATCGATGCTCGTGAATTTTGCTAGTTTCGATCTAAAACGATGTATCTCGTTGTTTTGAGCCGGAATACAAGTTTTCGCGCAGTTCTGAGAGAAAAAGTTTACAGGTCTCGTCTTTCCTTCGACGACTTGTAAACTCGATGTTCGTGAATCTCGCTAGTTTCAATCTAAAACGATGTAACCCTTTGTTTTGAGCAGGAATACAAGTTTTCGCGCAGTACTGAGAGAAAAAGTTGGCACCTTTCTCTCGTATTCTCTTCGACGACTTGTAAACTCGATGCTCGTGAATTTTGCTAGTTTCGATCTAAAACGACGTATCCCGTTGTTTTGAGCCGGAATACAAGTTTTCGTGCAGTTCTAAGAGAAAAAGTTTATACCTTTCTCTCGTCTACTCTTCGACGACTAGTAAAATCGATGCTCGTGAATTTTGCTAGTTTCGATCTAAAACGATGTATCCCGTTATTTTGAGCCGGAATACAAGTTTTCGCGCAGTTCTGAGAGAAAAAGTTTACACCTTTCTCTCGTCTACTCTTCGACGACTTGTAAAATCGATGCTCGTGAATTTTGCTAGTTTCGATCTAAAACGATGTATCTCGTTGTTTTGAGCCGGAATACAAGTTTTCGCGCAGTTCTGAGAGAAAAAGTTTACAGGTCTCGTCTTTCCTTCGACGACTTGTAAACTCGATGTTCGTGAATCTCGCTAGTTTCAATCTAAAACGATGTATCCCGGTGTTTTGAGGCGGAATACAAGTTTTCGCGCAGTTCTGAGATAAAAAGTTTACAGCTTTCTCTCGTCTACTCTTCGAAGACATGTAAAATCGATGTTCGTGAACCTCGCTAGTTTCGATTTAAAACGATGTATCCCATTGTTTTCAGCCGGAATTCAAGTTTTCGCACTGTTCTGAGAGAAAAAGTTTACACCTTTCTCTCGTCTGCTCTTCGACGACTTGTAAAATCGAAGTTCGTAAATCTCGGTAGTTTCGATCTAAAACGATGTATCCCGTTGTATTGGGCTGGAATACAAGTTTTCCCGCAGTTCTGAGAGAAAACGTTTACAGCTCTCTCTCGTCTACACTTCGACAACTTGTAAAATCGATGTTCGTGAATCTCGCTAGTTTCGATCTAAAACGATGTATCTCATTGTTTGAGCCGGAATACAAGTTTTCGCGCCGTTCTGAGATAAAAAGTTTACACCTTTCTCTCGTCGGCTCTTCGACGACTTGTAAAATCGATGCTCGTGATATTTGCTAGTTTCGATTTAAAACAATGTATCCCGTTGTTTGGAGCCGGAATACAAGTTTTCGCGCAGTTCTGAGAGAAAAAGTTTACACCTTCACTCGTCTACTCTTCGACGACTAGTAAAATCGGTGTTCGTGAATCTCGCTTGTTTCG
This sequence comes from Amblyomma americanum, assembly GCA_030143305.2. Classification (NCBI taxonomy): domain Eukaryota; kingdom Metazoa; phylum Arthropoda; class Arachnida; order Ixodida; family Ixodidae; genus Amblyomma; species Amblyomma americanum. The sequence continues at coordinate 1,304 of JARKHS020032778.1, read as the reverse complement.
ATCTAAAACGATGTAACCCTTTGTTTTGAGCAGGAATACAAGTTTTCGCGCAGTACTGAGAGAAAAAATTTACACCTTTCTCTCGTATACTCTTCGACGACTTGTAAACTCGATGCTCGTGAATTTTGCTAGTTTCGATCTAAAACGATGTATCCCGTTGTTTTGAGCCGGAATACAAGTTTTCGTGCAGTTCTAAGAGAAAAAGTTTATACCTTTCTCTCGTCTACTCTTCGACGACTAGTAAAATCGATGCTCGTGAATTTTGCTAGTTTCGATCTAAAACGATGTATCCCGTAGTTTGAGCCGGAATACAAGTTTTCGCGCAGTTCTGAGAGAAAAAGTTTACAGGTCTCGTCTTTTCTTCCACGACTTGTAAACTCGATGTTCGTGAATCTCGCTAGTTTCAATCTAATACGATGTATCCCGGTGTTCTGAGCCGGAATACAAGTTTTCGCGCAGTTCTGAGATAAAAAGTTTACAGCTTTCTCTCGACTACTCTTCGACGACCTGTAAAATCGATGTTCGTGAATCTCGCTAGTTTCGATTTAAAACGATGTATCCCATTGTTTTCAGCCGGAATTCAAGTTTTCGCGCTGTTCTGAGAGAAAAAGTTTACACCTTTCTCTCGTCTACTCTTCGACGACTTGTAAACTCGATGCTCGTGAATTTTGCTAGTTTCTACCTAAAACGATGTATCCCGTTGTTTGGAGCCGGAATACAAGTTTTCGTGCAGTTCTAAGAGAAAAAATTTATACCTTTCTCTCGTCAACTCTTCGACGACTAGTAAAATCGATGCTCGTGAATTTTGCTTGTTTCAATCTAAAACGATGTATCCCGTTGTTTTCAGCCGGAATTCAAGTTTTCGCGCAGTTCTGAAAACAAAAGTTTACAGCGCTCTCTCGTCTACTCTTCGACGACTTGTAAAATAAATGTTCGTAAATCTCGCTAGTTTTTATCTAAAGCAATGTATCCCATTGTTTTGAACCGGAATATAGGTTTTCGCGCAGTTGTGAGAGTAAAAAGTTTACAGCTTTCTCTCGACTACTCTTCGACGACTTGTCAAATCGAAGTGCGTAAATCTCGCTAGTTTCGATCTAAAACGATGTATCCCGTTGTTTTGAGCCGGAATACAAGTTTTCCTCCAGTTCTGAGAGAAAAAGTTCACAGGTCTCGTCTACTCTTCGACGACTTGTAAAATCGATGTTCGTGAATCTCGCTAGTTTCGATCTAAAACGATGTATCCCGTTGTTTTGAGCTGGAATACAAGTTTTCCCGCAGTTCTGAGAGAAAATGTTTACAGCTCT
>JARKHS020032777.1:0-92729 GCA_030143305.2 Amblyomma americanum | reverse complement strand
AACATCGATTTTACTAGTCGTCGAAGAGTAGACGAGAGAAAGGTATAAACTTTTTCTCTCAGAACTGCGCGAAAACTTGTATTCCGGCTCAAAACAACGGGATACATCGTTTTAGACCGAAACTAGCAAAATTCACGAGCATCGATTTTACAAGTCGTCGAAGAGTAGACGAGAGAAAGGCGTAAACTTTTTCTCTCAGAACTGCGCGAAAACTTGTATTCCGGCTCGAAACAACGGGATACATTGTTTTAGATCGAAACTAGCAAATATCACGAGCATCGATTTTACAAGTCGTCGAGGAGCCGACGAGAGAAATGTGTAAACTTTTTATCTCAGAACTGCGCGAAAACTTGTATTCCGGCTCAAAACAACGAGATACATCGTTTTAGATCGAAACTAGCGAGATTCACGAACATCGATTTTACAAGTCGTCGAAGTGTAGACGAGAGAGAGCTGTAAACTTTTTCTCTCAGAACTGCGGGAAAACTTGTATTCCAGCCCAATACAACGGGATACATCGTTTTAGATCGAAATTAGCGAGATTTACGCACTTAGATTTTACAAGTCGTCGAAGAGTTGACGAGAGAAAGGTGTAAACTTTTTCTCTCAGAACTGCGCGAAAACTTGTATTCCGGCTCAAAACAACGAGATAAATCGTTTTAGATATAGAAGCTAGCAAAATTCATGAGCATCGATTTTACAAGTCGTCGAAGAGTAGACGAGAGAAAGGTGTAAACTTTTTCTCTCAGACAGTGCAAAAACTTGAATTCCGGCTGAAAACAACGGGATACATCGTTTTAGATCGAAACTAGCGAGATCCACGAACATCGATTTTACAAGTCGTCATAGAGTAGACGAGAGCTGTAAAATTTTCTCTCAGAACTGCGGGAAAACTTGTATTCCAGCTCAAAACAACGGGATACATCGTTTTAGATCGAAACTAGCGAGATTCACGAACATCGATTTTACAAGTCGTCGAAGAGTAGACGAGACCTGTAAACGTTTTCTCTCAGAACTGGAGGAAAACTTGTATTCCGGCTCAAAACAACGGAATACATCGTTTTAGATCGAAACTAGCGAGATTTACGCAATTAGATTTTACAAGTCGTCGAAGAGTAGACGAGAGAAAGCTGTAATCTTTTTCTCTCAGAACTGCGCGAACACTTGTATTCCGGCTCAAAACAACGAGATACATCGTTTTAGATCGAAACTAGCAAAATTCACGAGCATCGATTTTACAAGTCGTCGAAGAGTATACGAGAGAAAGGTGTAAACTTTTTATCTCAGAACTGCGCGAGAACTTGTATTCCGGCTCAAAACAACGAGATACATCGTTTTAGATCGAAACTAGCGAGATTCACGAACATCGATTTTACAAGTCGTCGAAGTGTAGACGAGAGAGAGCTGTAAACTTTTTCTCTCAGAACTGCGGGAAAACTTGTATTCCAGCCCAATACAACAGGATTCATCGTTTTAAATCGAAACTACCAAGATCAACGAACTTCGATTTTACAAGTCGTCGAAGAGCAGACGAGAGAAAGGTGTAAACTTTTTCTCTCAGAACTGCGCGAAAACTTGTATTCCGGCTCAAAACAACGAGATAAATTGTTTTAGATAGAAGCTAGCAAAATTCACGAGCATCGAGTTTACAAGTCGTCGAAGAGTTGACGAGAGAAAGGTATACTCTTTTTCTCTCAGAACTGCGCGAAAACTTGTATTCCGGCTCAAAACAACGGGATACATCGTTTTAGACCGAAACTAGCAAAATTCACGAGCATCGATTTTACAAGTCGTCGAAGAGTAGACGAGAGAAAGGTGTTAACTTTTTCTCTCAGAACTGCGCGAAAACTTGTATTCCGGCTCAAAACAACTGGATACATCGTTTTAGATCGAAAGTAGCGAGATTTATGCACTTCGATTTTACAAATCGTCGAAGAGTAGACGAGAGAAAGCTGTAAACTTTTTCTCTCAGAACTGCGCGAAAACTTGTATTCCGGCTCAAAACAATGGGATACATCGTTTTAGATCAAAACTAGCGAGATTTACGAACTTTGATTTTACAAGTCGGCGAAGAGTACACGAGAGAGCACTGTAAACTCTTTCTCTCAGAACTGCATGAAAACTTGAATTCCGGCTAAAAACAACACGATACATCGTTTTAGATCGAAACTAGCGAAATTCACGAACATCGATTATACTAGTCGTCGAAGAGTAGGCGTGAGGAGGTGTAAACTTTTTCTCTGAGAACTGCGCGAAAACTTGTATTCCGGCTCGAAACAACGGGATACATTGTTTTAGATTGAAACTAGCAAATATCACGAGCATCGATTTTACAAGTCGTCGAGGAGCCGACGAGAGAAAGGTGTAAACTTTTTATCTCAGAACTGCGCGAAAACTTGTATTCCGGCTCAAAACAACGAGATACATCGTTTTAGATCGAAACTAGCGAGATTCACGAACATCGATTTTACAAGTCATCGAAGTGTAGACGAGAGAGAGCTGTAAACGTTTTCTCTCAGAACTGCGGGAAAACTTGTATTCCAGCCCAATACAACGGGATACATCGTTTTAGATCGAAACTACCGAGATTTACGAACTTCGATTTTACAAGTCGTCGGAGAGCAGACGAGAGAAAGGTGTAAACTTTTTCTCTCAGAACTGCGCGAAAACTTGTATTCCGGCTCAAAACAACGAGATAAATTGTTTTAGATAGAAGCTAGCAAAATTCATGAGCATCGATTTTACAAGTCGTCGAAGAGTAGACGAGAGAAAGGTGTAAACTTTTTCTCTCAGTGCGAAAACTTGAATTCCGGCTGAAAACAACGGGATACATCGTTTTAGATCGAAACTAGCGATATTCACGAACATCGATTTTACAAGTCGTCGAAGAGTAGACGAGAGAAAGCTCTAAACTTTTTCTCTCAGAACTGCGCGAAAACTTGTATTCCGGCTCAAAACACCGGGATACATCGTTTTAGATTGAAACTAGCGAGATCCACGAACATCGATTTTACAAGTCGTCAAAGAGTAGACGAGAGCTGTAAAATTTTCTCTCAGAACTGCGGGAAAACTTGTATTCCAGCTCAAAACAACGGGATACATCGTTTTAGATCGAAACTAGCGAGATTCACGAACATCGATTTTACAAGTCGTCGAAGAGTAGACGAGAGAAAGCTCTAAACTTTTTCTCTCAGAACTGCGCGAAAACTTGTATTCCGGCTCAAAACACCGGGATACATCGTTTTAGATTGAAACTAGCGAGATCCACGAACATCGATTTTACAAGTCGTCAAAGAGTAGACGAGAGCTGTAAAATTTTCTCTCAGAACTGCGGGAAAACTTGTATTCCAGCTCAAAACAACGGGATACATCGTTTTAGATCGAAACTAGCGAGATTCACGAACATCGATTTTACAAGTCGTCGAAGAGTAGACGAGACCTGTAAGCGTTTTCTCTCAGACCTGGAGGAAAACTTGTATTCCGGCTCAAAACAATGGAATACATCGTTTTAGATCGAAACTAGCGAGATTTACGCAATTAAATTTTACAAGTCGTCGAAGAGTAGACGAGAGAAAGCTGTAAACTTTTTCTCTCAGAACTGCGCGAACACTTGTTTTCCGGCTCAAAACAACGAGATACATCGTTTTAGATCGAAACTAGCAAAATTCACGAGCATCGATTTTACAAGTCGTCGAAGAGTAGACGAGAGAAAGGTGTAAACTTTTTATCTCAGAACTGCGCGAAAACTTGTATTCCGGCTCAAAACAACGAGATACATCGTTTTAGATCGAAACTAGCAAAATTAACGAGCATCGAGTTTACAAGTCGTCGAAGAGTAGACGAGAGAAAGGTGTAAACTTTTTCTCTCAGTGCGAAAACTTGAATTCCGGCTGAAAACAACGGGATACATCGTTTTAGATCGAAACTAGCGATATTCACGAACATCGATTTTACAAGTCGTCGAAGAGTAGACGAGAGAAAGCTCTAAACTTTTTCTCTCAGAACTGCGCGAAAACTTGTATTCCGGCTCAAAACACCGGGATACATCGTTTTAGATTGAAACTAGCGAGATCCACGAACATCGATTTTACAAGTCGTCGAAGAGTAGACGAGAGCTGTAAACATTTTCTCTCAGAACTGCGGGAAAACTTGTATTCCGGCTCAAAACAACGGGATACATCGTTTTAGATCGAAACTAGCGAGATTCACGAACATCGATTTTACAAGTCGTCGAAGAGTAGACGAGAGAAAGCTCTAAACTTTTTCTCTCAGAACTGCGCGAAAACTTGTATTCCGGCTCAAAACACGGGATACATCGTTTTAGATTGAAACTAGCGAGATCCACGAACATCGATTTTACAAGTCGTCAAAGAGTAGACGAGAGCAAGGTGTAAACATTTTCTCTCAGAACTGCGGGAAAACTTGTATTCCGGCTCAAAACAACGGGATACATCGTTTTAGATCGAAACTAGCGAGATTCACGAACATCGATTTTACATGTCGTCGAAGTGTAGACGAGAGAGAGCTGTAAACTTTTTCTCTCAGAACTGCGGGAAAACTTGTATTCCAGCCCAATACAACGGGATACATCGTTTTAGATCGAAACTACCGAGATTTACGAACTTCGATTTTACAAGTCGTCGGAGAGCAGACGAGAGAAAGGTGTAAACTTTTTCTCTCAGAACTGCGCGAAAACTTGTATTCCGGCTCAAAACAACGAGATAAATCGTTTTAGATAGAAGCTAGCAAAATTCATGAGCATCGATTTTACAAGCCGTCGAAGAGTAGACGAGAGAAAGGTGTAAACTTTTTCTCTCAGTGTGAAAACTTGAATTCCGGCTGAAAACAACGGGATACATCGTTTTAGATCGAAACCAGCGAGATTCACGAACATCGATTTTACAAGTCGTCGAAGAGTAGACGAGAGAAAGCTCTAAACTTTTTCTCTCAGAACTGCGCGAAAACTTGTATTCCGGCTCAAAACAACGAGATAAATCGTTTTAGATAGAAGCTAGCAAAATTCATGAGCATCGATTTTACAAGCCGTCGAAGAGTAGACGAGAGAAAGGTGTAAACTTTTTCTCTCAGTGTGAAAACTTGAATTCCGGCTCAAAACACCGGGATACATCGTTTTAGATTGAAACTAGCGAGATCCACGAACATCGATTTTACAAGTCGTCAAAGAGTAGACGAGAGCTGTAAAATTTTCTCTCAGAACTGCGGGAAATCTTGTATTCCAGCTCAAAACAACGGGATACATCGTTTTAGATCGAAACTAGCGAGATTCACGAACATCGATTTTACAAGTCGTCGAAGAGTAGACGAGACCTGTAAACGTTTTCTCTCAGACCTGGAGGAAAACTTGTATTCCGGCTCAATACAACGGAATACATCGTTTTAGATCGAAACTAGCGAGATTTACGCAATTAGATTTTACAAGTCGTCGAAGAGTAGACGAGAGAAAGCTGTAAACTTTTTCTCTCAGAACTGCGCGAACACTTGTATTCCAGCCCAATACAACAGAATTCATCGTTTTAAATTGAAACTACCAAGATTTACGAACTTCGATTTTACAAGTCGTCGAAGAGCAGACGAGAGAAAGGTGTAAACTTTTTCTCTCAGAACTGCGCGAAAACTTGTATTCCGGCTCAAAACAACGAGATAAATCGTTTTAGATAGAAGCTAGCAAAATTCACGAGCATCGATTTTACAAGTCGTCGAAGAGCAGACGAGAGAAAGGTGTAAACTTTTTCTCTCAGAACTGCGCGAAAACTTGTATTCCGGCTGTAAACAACAGGATACATCGTTTTAGATCGAAACTAGCGAGATTCACGAACATCGATTTTACAAGTCGTCGAAGAGTAGACGAGAGAAAGCTATAAACTTTTTCTCTCAGAACTGCGCGAAAACTTGTATTCCGGCTCAAAACACCGGGATACATCGTTTTACATTGAAACTAGCGAGATTCACGAACATCGATTTTACAAGTCGTCGAAGAGTAGACCAGAGAGAGCTGTAAACTTTTTCTCTCAGAACTGCGGGAAAACTTGTATTCCAGCTAAAAACAACGGGATACATCGTTTTAGATCGAAACTAGCGAGATTCACGAACATCAATTTTACAAGTCGTCGAAGAGTAGACGAGACCTGTAAACTTTTCTCTCTGAACTGGAGGAAAACTTGTAGTCCGGCTCAAAACAACGGGATACATCGTTTCAGATCGAAACTAGCGAGATTTACGCACTTCGATTTTACAACTCGTCGAAGAGTAGGCGAGCGAGAGCTGTAAGCTTTTTCTCTCTGAACTTCGCGAAAACTTGTATTCCGGCTCAAAACAATGGGATACATCGTTTTAGATCAAAACTGGCGAGATTTACGAACTTTAATTTTACAAGTCGTCGAAGAGCCGACGAGAGAAAGGTGTAAACTTTTTCTCTCAGAACTGCGCGAAAACTTGTATTCCGGCTCAAAATAACGGGATACATCGCTTTAGATCGAAACTAGCAAAATTCACGAGCATCAATTTTACTAGTCGTCGAAGAGTAGACGAGAGAAAGGTGTAAACTTTTTCTCTCAGTGCGAAAACTTGAATTCCGGCTGAAAACAACGGGATACATCGTTTTAGATCGAAACTAGCGAGATTCACGAACATCGATTTTACAAGTCGTCGAAGAGTAGACGAGAGAAAGCTCTAAACTTTTTCTCTCAGAACTGCGCGAAAACTTGTATTCCGGCTCAAAATACCGGGATACATCGTTTTAGATTGAAACTAGCGAGATCCACGAACATCGATTTTACAAGTCGTCAAAGAGTAGACGAGAGCTGTAAAATTTTCTCTCAGAACTGCGGGAAAACTTGTATTCCAGCTCAAAACAAGGGGATACATCGTTTTAGATCGAAACTAGCGAGATTCACGAACATCGATTTTACAAGTCGTCGAAGAGTAGACGAGAGAAAGCTCTAAACTTTTTCTCTCAGAACTGCGCGAAAACTTGTATTCCGGCTCAAAACACCGGGATACATCGTTTTAGATTGAAACTAGCGAGATCCACGAACATCGATTTTACAAGTCGTCAAAGAGTAGACGAGAGCTGTAAAATTTTCTCTCAGAACTGCGGGAAAACTTGTATTCCAGCTCAAAACAACGGGATACATCGTTTTAGATCGAAACTAGCGAGATTCACGAACATCGATTTTACAAGTCGTCGAAGAGTAGACGAGACCTGTAAGCGTTTTCTCTCAGACCTGGAGGAAAACTTGTATTCCGGCTCAAAACAATGGAATACATCGTTTTAGATCGAAACTAGCGAGATTTACGCAATTAAATTTTACAAGTCGTCGAAGAGTAGACGAGAGAAAGCTGTAAACTTTTTCTCTCAGAACTGCGCGAACACTTGTTTTCCGGCTCAAAACAACGAGATACATCGTTTTAGATCGAAACTAGCAAAATTCACGAGCATCGATTTTACAAGTCGTCGAAGAGTAGACGAGAGAAAGGTGTAAACTTTTTATCTCAGAACTGCGCGAAAACTTGTATTCCGGCTCAAAACAACGAGATACATCGTTTTAGATCGAAACTAGCGAGATTCACGAACATCGATTTTACATGTCGTCGAAGTGTAGACGAGAGAGAGCTGTAAACTTTTTCTCTCAGAACTGCGGGAAAACTTGTATTCCAGCCCAATACAACGGGATACATCGTTTTAGATCGAAACTACCGAGATTTACGAACTTCGATTTTACAAGTCGTCGGAGAGCAGACGAGAGAAAGGTGTAAACTTTTTCTCTCAGAACTGCGCGAAAACTTGTATTCCGGCTCAAAACAACGAGATAAATCGTTTTAGATAGAAGCTAGCAAAATTCATGAGCATCGATTTTACAAGCCGTCGAAGAGTAGACGAGAGAAAGGTGTAAACTTTTTCTCTCAGTGTGAAAACTTGAATTCCGGCTGAAAACAACGGGATACATCGTTTTAGATCGAAACCAGCGAGATTCACGAACATCGATTTTACAAGTCGTCGAAGAGTAGACGAGAGAAAGCTCTAAACTTTTTCTCTCAGAACTGCGCGAAAACTTGTATTCCGGCTCAAAACAACGAGATAAATCGTTTTAGATAGAAGCTAGCAAAATTCATGAGCATCGATTTTACAAGCCGTCGAAGAGTAGACGAGAGAAAGGTGTAAACTTTTTCTCTCAGTGTGAAAACTTGAATTCCGGCTCAAAACACCGGGATACATCGTTTTAGATTGAAACTAGCGAGATCCACGAACATCGATTTTACAAGTCGTCAAAGAGTAGACGAGAGCTGTAAAATTTTCTCTCAGAACTGCGGGAAATCTTGTATTCCAGCTCAAAACAACGGGATACATCGTTTTAGATCGAAACTAGCGAGATTCACGAACATCGATTTTACAAGTCGTCGAAGAGTAGACGAGACCTGTAAACGTTTTCTCTCAGACCTGGAGGAAAACTTGTATTCCGGCTCAATACATCGGAATACATCGTTTTAGATCGAAACTAGCGAGATTTACGCAATTAGATTTTACAAGTCGTCGAAGAGTAGACGAGAGAAAGCTGTAAACTTTTTCTCTCAGAACTGCGCGAACACTTGTATTCCAGCCCAATACAACAGAATTCATCGTTTTAAATTGAAACTACCAAGATTTACGAACTTCGATTTTACAAGTCGTCGAAGAGCAGACGAGAGAAAGGTGTAAACTTTTTCTCTCAGAACTGCGCGAAAACTTGTATTCCGGCTCAAAACAACGAGATAAATCGTTTTAGATAGAAGCTAGCAAAATTCACGAGCATCGATTTTACAAGTCGTCGAAGAGCAGACGAGAGAAAGGTGTAAACTTTTTCTCTCAGAACTGCGCGAAAACTTGTATTCCGGCTGTAAACAACAGGATACATCGTTTTAGATCGAAACTAGCGAGATTCACGAACATCGATTTTACAAGTCGTCGAAGAGTAGACGAGAGAAAGCTATAAACTTTTTCTCTCAGAACTGCGCGAAAACTTGTATTCCGGCTCAAAACACCGGGATACATCGTTTTACATTGAAACTAGCGAGATTCACGAACATCGATTTTACAAGTCGTCGAAGAGTAGACCAGAGAGAGCTGTAAACTTTTTCTCTCAGAACTGCGGGAAAACTTGTATTCCAGCTAAAAACAACGGGATACATCGTTTTAGATCGAAACTAGCGAGATTCACGAACATCAATTTTACAAGTCGTCGAAGAGTAGACGAGACCTGTAAACTTTTTCTCTCTGAACTGGAGGAAAACTTGTAGTCCGGCTCAAAACAACAGAATACATCGTTTCAGATCGAAACTAGCGAGATTTACGCACTTCGATTTTACAACTCGTCGAAGAGTAGGCGAGCGAGAGCTGTAAGCTTTTTCTCTCTGAACTTCGCGAAAACTTGTATTCCGGCTCAAAACAATGGGATACATCGTTTTAGATCAAAACTGGCGAGATTTACGAACTTTAATTTTACAAGTCGTCGAAGAGCCGACGAGAGAAAGGTGTAAACTTTTTCTCTCAGAACTGCGCGAAAACTTGTATTCCGGCTCAAAATAACGGGATACATCGCTTTAGATCAAAACTAGCAAAATTCACGAGCATAAATTTTACAAGTCGTCAAAGAGTAGACGAGAGCTGTAAACGTTTTCTCTCAGAACTGCGGGAAAACTTGTATTCCAGCCCAAAACAACGGGATACATCGTTTTAGATCGAAACTAGCGAGATTCACAAACATCGATTTTACAAGTCGTCGAAGAGTAGACGAGACCTGTAAACTTTTCCTCTCAGAACTGGAGGAAAACTTGTATTCCGGCTCAAAACAATGGAATACATCGTTTTAGATCGAAACTAGCGAGATTCACGAACATCGACTTTACAAGTCGTCGAAGAGTAGACGAGACCTGTAAACTTTTTCTCTCAGAACTGCGCGAAAACTTGTATTCCGGCTCAAAACAACGAGATTCATCGTTTTAGATCGAAACTAGCAAAATTCACGAGCATCGATTTTACAAGTCGTCGAAGAGTAGACGAGAGAAAGGTGTAAACTTTTTCTCTCAGAACTGCGCGAAAACTTGTATTCCGGCTCAAAATAACGGGATACCTCGTTTTAGATCGAAACTAGCAAAATTCACGAACTTCGATTTTACAAGTCGTCGAAGAGCAGACGAGAGAAAGGTTTAAACTTTTTCTCTCAGAAATGCGCGAAAACTTGTATTCCGGCTCAAAACAACGAGATAAATCGTTTTAGATAGAAGCTAGCAAAATTCACGAGCATCGATTTTACAAGTCGTCGAAGAGTAGACGATAGAAAGGTGTAAACTTTTTCTCTCAGAACAGTGCGAAAACTTGAATTCCGGCTGAAAACAACGGGATACATCGTTTTAGATCGAAACTAGCGAGGTTCAGGAACATCGATTTTACAAGTCGTCGAAGAGTAGACGAGAGAAAGCTGTAAACTTTTTCTCTCAGAACTGCGCGAAAACTTGTATTCCGGCTCAAAACACCGGGATACATCGTTTTAGATTGAAACTAGCGAGATTCACGAACATCGATTTTACAAGTCATCGAAGAGTAGACCAGAGAGAGGTGTAAACTTTTTCTCTCAGCACTGCGGGATAACTTGAATTCCAGCTCAAAACAACGGGATACATCGTTTTAGATCAAAACTGGCGAGATTTACGAACTTTGATTTTACAAGTCGTCGAAGAGTAGACGAGAGAGCGCTGTAAACTTTTTCTCTCAGAACTGCGCGAAAACTTGTATTCCGGCTCAAAACAATGGGATACATCGTTTTAGATCAAAACTGGCGAGATTTACGAACTTTAATTTTACAAGTCGTCGAAGAGTAGACGAGAGAGCGCTGTAAACTTTTTCTCTCAGAACTGCGCGAAAACTTGTATTCCGGCTCGAAATAACGGGATACATTGTTTTAGATCGAAACTAGCAAATATCACGAGCATCGATTTTACAAGTCGTCGAAGAGCCGACGAGAGAAAGGTGTAAACTTTTTCTCTCAGAACTGCGCGAAAACTTGTATTCCGGCTCAAAATAACGGGATACATCGCTTTAGATCGAAACTAGCAAAATTCACGATCATCGATTTTTCTAGTCGTCGAAGAGTAGACGAGAGAAAGGTGTAAACTTTTTCTCTTAGAACTGCACGAAAACTTGTATTCCGGCTCAAAACAACGGGATACATCGTTTTAGATCGAAACTTGCAAAATTCACGAGCATCGATTTTACAAGTCGTCGAAGAGTAGACGAGAGAGCGCTGTAAACTTTTTCTCACAGAACTGCGGGATAACTTGTATTCCAGCTCAAAACAACTGGATACATCGTTTTAGATCGAAACTAGCGAGATTCACGAACATCGATTTTACAAGTCGTCGAAGAGTAGACGAGACCTGTAAACTTTTTCTCTCAGAACTGGAGGAAAACTTGTATTCCGGCTCAAAACAACGGGATACATCGTTTTAGATCGAAACTAGCGAGATTTACGCACTTCGGTTTTACAACTCGTCGAAGAGTAGACGAGAGAGAGCTGTAAGCTTTTTCTCTCAGAACTGCGCGAAAACTTGTATTCCGGCTCAAAACAACGAGATACATCGTTTTAGATCGAAACTAGAAAAATTCACGAGCATCGAGTTTACAAGTCGTTGAAGTGTAGACGAGAAAAAGGTGTAAACTTTTTCTCTCAGAACTGCGCGAAAACTTGTATTCCGGCTCAAAACACCGGGATACATCGTTTTAGATTGAAACTAGCGCGATTCACGAACATAAATTTTACAAGTCGTCAAAGAGTAGACGAGAGCTGTAAACTTTTTCTCTCAGAACTGCGGGAAAACTTGTATTCCAGCCCAAAACAACGGGATACATCGTTTTAGATTGAAACTAGCGAGATTCACAAACATCGATTTTACAAGTCGTCGAAGAGTAGACGAGACCTGTAAACTTTTTCTCTCAGAACTGGAGGAAAACTTGTATTCCGGCTCAAAACAACGGAATACATCGTTTTAGATCGAAACTAGCGAGATTCACGAACATCGATTTTACAAGTCGTCGAAGAGTAGACGAGACCTGTAAACTTTTTCTCTCAGAACTGCGCGAAAACTTGTATTCCGGCTCAAAACAACGAGATTCATCGTTTTAGATCGAAACTAGCAAAATTCACGAGCATCGATTTTACAAGTCGTCGAAGAGTAGACGAGAGAAAGGTGTAAACTTTTTCTCTCAGAACTGCGCGAAAACTTGTATTCCGGCTCAAAATAACGGGATACCTCGTTTTAAATCAAAACTAGCAAAATTCACGAACTTCGATTTTACAAGTCGTCGAAGAGCAGACGAGAGAAAGGTTTAAACTTTTTCTCTCAGAACTGCGCGAAAACTTGTATTCCGGCTCAAAAAAACGAGATAAATCGTTTTAGATAGAAGCTAGCAAAACTCACGAGCATCGATTTTACAAGTCGTCGAAGAGTAGACGATAGAAAGGTGTAAACTTTTTCTCTCAGAACAGTGTGAAAACTTGAATTCCGGCTGAAAACAACGGGATACATCGTTTTAGATCGAAACTAGCGAGATTCACGAACATCGATTTTACAAGTCGTCGAAGAGTAGACGAGAGAAAGCTGTAAACTTTTTCTCTCAGAACTGCGCGAAAACTTGTATTCCGGCTCAAAACACCGGGATACATCGTTTTAGATTGAAACTAGCGAGATTCACGAACATCGATTTTACAAGTCATCGAAGAGTAGACCAGAGAGAGCTGTAAACTTTTTCTCTCAGAACTGCGGGATAACTTGTATTCCAGCTCAAAACAACGGGATACATCGTTTTAGATCAAAACTGGCGAGATTTACGAACTTTGATTTTACAAGTCGTCGAAGAGTAGACGAGAGAGCGCTGTAAACTTTTTCTCTCAGAACTGCGCGAAAACTTGTATTCCGGCTCGAAATAACGGGATACATTGTTTTAGATCGAAACTAGCAAATATCACGAGCATCGATTTTACAAGTCGTCGAAGAGCCGACGAGAGAAAGGTGTAAACTTTTTCTCTCAGAACTGCGCGAAAACATGTATTCCGGCTCAAAATAACGGGATACATCGCTTTAGATCGAAACTAGCAAAATTCGCGAGCATCGATTTTACTAGTCGTCGAAGAGTAGACGAGAGAAAGGTGTAAACTTTTTCTCTTAGAACTGCACGAAAACTTGTATTCCGGCTCAAAACAACGGGATACATCGTTTTAGATCGAAACTAGCAAAATTCACGAGCATCGATTTTACAAGTCGTCGAAGAGTAGACGAGAGAGCGCTGTAAACTTTTTCTCTCAGAACTGCGGGATAACTTGTATTCCAGCTCAAAACAACTGGATACATCGTTTTAGATTGAAACTAGCGAGATTCACGAACATCGATTTTACAAGTCATCGAAGAGTAGACCAGAGAGAGCTGTAAACTTTTTCTCTCAGAACTGCGGGATAACTTGTATTCCAGCTCAAAACAACGGGATACATCGTTTTAGATCAAAACTGGCGAGATTTACGAACTTTGATTTTACAAGTCGTCGAAGAGTAGACGAGAGAGCGCTGTAAACTTTTTCTCTCAGAACTGCGCGAAAACTTGTATTCCGGCTCGAAATAACGGGATACATTGTTTTAGATCGAAACTAGCAAATATCACGAGCATCGATTTTACAAGTCGTCGAAGAGCCGACGAGAGAAAGGTGTAAACTTTTTCTCTCAGAACTGCGCGAAAACTTGTATTCCGGCTCAAAATAACGGGATACATCGCTTTAGATCGAAACTAGCAAAATTCACGAGCATCGATTTTACTAGTCGTCGAAGAGTAGACGAGAGAAAGGTGTAAACTTTTTCTCTTAGAACTGCACGAAAACTTGTATTCCGGCTCAAAACAACGGGATACATCGTTTTAGATCGAAACTAGCAAAATTCACGAGCATCGATTTTACAAGTCGTCGAAGAGTAGACGAGAGAGCGCTGTAAACTTTTTCTCTCAGAACTGCGGCATAACTTGTATTCCAGCTCAAAACAACTGGATACATCGTTTTAGATCGAAACTAGCGAGATTCACGAACATCGATTTTACAAGTCGTCGAAGAGTAGACGAGACCTGTAAACTTTTTCTCTCAGAACTGGAGGAAAACTTGTATTCCGGCTCAAAACAACGGGATACATCGTTTTAGATCGAAACTAGCGAGATTTACGCACTTCGATTTTACAACTCGTCGATGAGTAGACGAGAGAGAGCTGTAAGCTTTTTCTCTCAGAACTGCGCGAAAACTTGTATTCCGGCTCAAAACAACGAGATACATCGTTTTAGATCGAAACTAGAAAAATTCACGAGCATCGAGTTTACAAGTCGTTGAAGAGTAGACGAGAGAAAGGTGTAAACTTTTTCTCTCAGAACGGCGCGAAAACTTGTATTCCGGCTCAAAACAACGAGATACATCGTTTTAGATCGAAACTAGCGAGATTCACGAACATCGATTTTACAAGTCGTCGGAGAGTAGACGAGAGAGAGCTGTAAACGTTTTCTCTCAGAACTGCGGGAAAACTTGTATTCCAGCCCAATACAACGGGATACATCGTTTTAGATCGAAACTAGCGAGATTTACGAACTTCGATTTTACAAGTCGTCGGAGAGCAGACGAGAGAAAGGTGTAAACTTTTTCTCTCAGAACTGCGCGAAAACTTGTATTCCGGCTCAAAATAACGGGATACATCGCTTTAGATCGAAACTAGCAAAATTCACGAGCATCGATTTTACTAGTCGTCGAAGAGTAGACGAGAGAAAGGTGTAAACTTTTTCTCTCAGAACTGCGCGAAAACTTGTATTCCGGCTCAAAACAACGGGATACATCGCTTTAGATCGAAACTAGCAAAATTCACGAGCATCGATTTTACAAGTCGTCGAAGAGTAGACGAGAGAAAGGTGTAAACTTTTTCTCTCAGAACTGCACGAAAACTTGTATTCCGGCTCAAAACAACGGGATACATCGTTTTAGATCGAAACTAGCAAAATTCACGAGCATCGATTTTACAAGTCGTCGAAGAGTAGACGAGAGAGCGCTGTAAACTTTTTCTCTCAGAACTGCGGCGAAAACTTGTATTCCGGCTCAAAACAACGGGATACATCGTTTTAGATCGAAACTAGCGAGATTTACGCACTTCGATTTTACAACTCGTCGAAGAGTAGACGAGAGAGAGCTGTAAGCTTTTTCTCTCAGAACTGCGCGAAAACTTGTATTCCGGCTCAAAACAACGAGATACATCGTTTTAGATCGAAACTAGAAAAATTCACGAGCATCGAGTTTACAAGTCGTTGAAGTGTAGACGAGAGAAAGGTGTAAACTTTTTCTCTCAGAACTGCGCGAAAACTTGTATTCCGGCTCAAAACACCGGGATACATCGTTTTAGATTGAAACTAGCGCGATTCACGAACATAAATTTTACAAGTCGTCAAAGAGTAGACGAGAGCTGTAAACTTTTCATCTCAGAACTGCGGGAAAACTTGTATTCCAGCCCAAAACAACGGGATACATCGTTTTAGATCGAAACTAGCGAGATTCACAAACATCGATTTTACAAGTCTTTGAAGAGTAGACGAGACCTGTAAACTTTTTCTCTCAGAACTGGAGGAAAACTTGTATTCCGGCTCAAAACAACGGAATACATCGTTTTAGATCGAAACTAGCGAGATTCACGAACATCGATTTTACAAGTCGTCGAAGAGTAGACGAGACCTGTAAACTTTTTCTCTCAGAACTGCGCGAAAACTTGTATTCCGGCTCAAAACAACGAGATTCATCGTTTTAGATCGAAACTAGCAAAATTCACGAGCATCGATTTTACAAGTCGTCGAAGAGTAGACGAGAGAAAGGTGTAAACTTTTCCTCTCAGAACTGCGCGAAAACTTGTATTCCGGCTCAAAATATCGGGATACCTCGTTTTAGATCGAAACTAGCAAAATTCACGAACTTCGATTTTACAAGTCGTCGAAGAGCAGACGAGAGAAAGGTTTAAACTTTTTCTCTCAGAACTGCGCGAAAACTTCTATTCCGGCTCAAAACAACGAGATACATCGCTTTAGATCGAAACTAGCAAAATTCACGAGCATCGATTTTACTAGTCGTCGAAGAGTAGACGAGAGAAAGGTGTAAACTTTTTATCTCAGAACTGCGCGAAAACTTGTATTCCGGCTCAAAACAACGAGATACATCGTTTTAGATCGAAACTAGCGAGATTCACGAACATCGATTTTACAAGTCGTCGGAGAGCAGACGAGAGAAAGGTGTAAACTTTTTCTCTCAGAACTGCGCGAAAACTTGTATTCCGGCTCAAAACAACGAGATAAATCGTTTTAGATAGAAGCTAGCAAAATTCATGAGCATCGATTTTACAAGCCGTCGAAGAGTAGACGAGAGAAAGGTGTAAACTTTTTCTCTCAGTGCGAAAACTTGAATTCCGGCTGAAAACAACGGGATACATCGTTTTAGATCGAAACTAGCGAGATTCACGAACATCGATTTTACAAGTCGTCGAAGAGTAGACGAGAGAAAGCTCTAAACTTTTTCTCTCAGAACTGCGCGAAAACTTGTATTCCGGCTCAAAACACCGGGATACATCGTTTTAGATTGAAACTAGCGAGATCCATGAACATCGATTTTACAAGTCGTCAAAGAGTAGACGAGAGCTGTAAAATTTTCTCTCAGAACTGCGGGAAAACTTGTATTCCAGCTCAAAACAACGGGATACATCGTTTTAGATCGAAACTAGCGAGATTCACGAACATCGATTTTACAAGTCGTCGAAGAGTAGACGAGACCTGTAAACGTTTTCTCTCAGACCTGGAGGAAAACTTGTATTCCGGCTCAAAACAACGGAATACATCGTTTTAGATCGAAACTAGCGAGATTTACGCAATTAGATTTTACAAGTCGTCGAAGAGTAGACGAGAGAAAGGTGTAAACTTTTTCTCTCAGAACTGCGGGAAAACTTGTATTCCAGCTGAAAACAACGGGATACATCGTTTTAGATCGAAACTAGCGAGATTCACGAACATCGATTTTACAAGTCGTCGAAGAGTAGACGAGACCTGTAAACTTTTTCTCTCTGAACTGGAGGAAAACTTGTAGTCCGGCTCAAAACAACGGGATACATCGTTTTAGATCGAAACTAGCGAGATTTACGCACTTCGATTTTACAACTCGTCGAAGAGTAGGCGAGCGAGAGCTGTAAGCTTTTTCTCTCTGAACTTCGCGAAAACTTGTATTCCGGCTCAAAACAATGAGATACATCGTTTTAGATCAAAACTGGCGAGATTTACGAACTTTAATTTTACAAGTCGTCGAAGAGTAGACGAGAGATCGCTGTAAACTTTTTCTCTCAGAACTGCGCGAAAACTTGTATTCCGGCTCGAAATAACGGGATACATTGTTTTAGATCGAAACTAGCAAATATCACGAGCATCGATTTTACAAGTCGTCGAAGAGCCGACGAGAGAAAGGTGTAAACTTTTTCTCTCAGAACTGCGCGAAAACTTGTATTCCGGCTCAAAATAACGGGATACATCGCTTTAGATCGAAACTAGCAAAATTCACGAGCATCAATTTTACTAGTCGTCGAAGAGTAGACGAGAGAAAGGTGTAAACTTTTTCTCTTAGAACTGCACGAAAACTTGTATTCCGGCTCAAAACAACGGGATACATCGTTTTAGATCGAAACTAGCAAAATTCACGAGCATAAATTTTACAAGTCGTCAAAGAGTAGACGAGAGCTGTAAACTTTTTCTCTCAGAACTGCGGGAAAACTTGTATTCCAGCCCAAAACAACGGGATACATCGTTTTAGATCGAAACTAGCGAGATTCACAAACATCGATTTTACAAGTCGTCGAAGAGTAGACGAGACCTGTAAACTTTTTCTCTCAGAACTGGAGGAAAACTTGTATTCCGGCTCAAAACAATGGAATACATCGTTTTAGATCGAAACTAGCAAAATTCACGAACTTCGATTTTACAAGTCGTCGAAGAGCAGACGAGAGAAAGGTTTAAACTTTTTCTCTCAGAACTGCGCGAAAACTTGTATTCCGGCTCAAAACAACGAGATACATCGCTTTAGATCGAAACTAGCAAAATTCACGAGCATCGATTTTACTAGTCGTCGAAGAGTAGACGAGAGAAAGGTGTAAACTTTTTATCTCAGAACTGCGCGAAAACTTGTATTCCGGCTCAAAACAACGAGATACATCGTTTTAGATCGAAACTAGCGAGATTCACGAACATCGATTTTACAAGTCGTCGAAGTGTAGACGAGAGAGAGCTGTAAACTTTTTCTCTCAGAACTGCGGGAAAACTTGTATTCCAGCCCAATACAACGGGATACATCGTTTTAGATCGAAACTACCGAGATTTACGAACTTCGATTTTACAAGTCGTCGGAGAGCAGACGAGAGAAAGGTGTAAACTTTTTCTCTCAGAACTGCGCGAAAACTTGTATTCCGGCTCAAAACAACGAGATAAATCGTTTTAGATAGAAGCTAGCAAAATTCATGAGCATCGATTTTACAAGCCGTCGAAGAGTAGACGAGAGAAAGGTGTAAACTTTTTCTCTCAGTGCGAAAACTTGAATTCCGGCTGAAAACAACGGGATACATCGTTTTAGATCGAAACTAGCGAGATTCACGAACATCGATTTTACAAGTCGTCGAAGAGTAGACGAGAGAAAGCTCTAAACTTTTTCTCTCAGAACTGCGCGAAAACTTGTATTCCGGCTCAAAACACCGGGATACATCGTTTTAGATTGAAACTAGCGAGATCCATGAACATCGATTTTACAAGTCGTCAAAGAGTAGACGAGAGCTGTAAAATTTTCTCTCAGAACTGCGGGAAAACTTGTATTCCAGCTCAAAACAACGGGATACATCGTTTTAGATCGAAACTAGCGAGATTCACGAACATCGATTTTACAAGTCGTCGAAGAGTAGACGAGACCTGTAAACGTTTTCTCTCAGACCTGGAGGAAAACTTGTATTCCGGCTCAAAACAACGGAATACATCGTTTTAGATCGAAACTAGCGAGATTTACGCAATTAGATTTTACAAGTCGTCGAAGAGTAGACGAGACCTGTAAACTTTTTCTCTCAGAACTGGAGGAAAACTTGTATTCCGGCTCAAAACAACGGAATACATCGTTTTAGATCGAAACTAGCGAGATTAACGAACATCGATTTTACAAGTCGTCGAAGAGTAGACGAGACCTGTAAACTTTTTCTCTCAGAACTGCGCGAAAACTTGTATTCCGGCTCAAAACAACGAGATTCATCGTTTTAGATCGAAACTAGCAAAATTCACGAGCATCGATTTTACAAGTCGTCGAAGAGTAGACGAGAGAAAGGTGTAAACTTTTTCTCTCAGAACTGCGCGAAAACTTGTATTCCGGCTCAAAATATCGGGATACCTCGTTTTAGATCGAAACTAGCAAAATTCACGAACTTCGATTTTACAAGTCGTCGAAGAGCAGACGAGAGAAAGGTTTAAACTTTTTCTCTCAGAACTGCGCGAAAACTTCTATTCCGGCTCAAAACAACGAGATACATCGCTTTAGATCGAAACTAGCAAAATTCACGAGCATCGATTTTACTAGTCATCGAAGAGTAGACGAGAGAAAGGTGTAAACTTTTTATCTCAGAACTGCGCGAAAACTTGTATTCCGGCTCAAAACAACGAGATACATCGTTTTAGATCGAAACTAGCGAGATTCACGAACATCGATTTTACAAGTCGTCGAAGTGTAGACGAGAGAGAGCTGTAAACGTTTTCTCTCAGAACTGCGGGAAAACTTGTATTCCAGCCCAATACAACGGGATACATCGTGTTAGATCGAAACTACCGAGATTTACGAACTTCGATTTTACAAGTCGTCGGAGAGCAGACGAGAGAAAGGTGTAAACTTTTTCTCTCAGAACTGCGCGAAAACTTGTATTCCGGCTCAAAACAACGAGATAAATCGTTTTAGATAGAAGCTAGCAAAATTCATGAGCATCGATTTTACAAGCCGTCGAAGAGTAGACGAGAGAAAGGTGTAAACTTTTTCTCTCAGTGCGAAAACTTGAATTCCGGCTGAAAACAACGGGATACATCGTTTTAGATCGAAACTAGCGAGATTCACGAACATCGATTTTACAAGTCGTCGAAGAGTAGACGAGAGAAAGCTCTAAACTTTTTCTCTCAGAACTGCGCGAAAACTTGTATTCCGGCTCAAAACACCGGGATACATCGTTTTAGATTGAAACTAGCGAGATCCATGAACATCGATTTTACAAGTCGTCAAAGAGTAGACGAGAGCTGTAAAATTTTCTCTCAGAACTGCGGGAAAACTTGTATTCCAGCTCAAAACAACGGGATACATCGATTAAGATCGAAACTAGCGAGATTCACGAACATCGATTTTACAAGTCGTCGAAGAGTAGACGAGACCTGTAAACGTTTTCTCTCAGACCTGGAGGAAAACTTGTATTCCGGCTCAAAACAACGGAATACATCGTTTTAGATCGAAACTAGCGAGATTTACGCAATTAGATTTTACAAGTCGTCGAAGAGTAGACGAGACCTGTAAACTTTTTCTCTCAGAACTGGAGGAAAACTTGTATTCCGGCTCAAAACAATGGAATACATCGTTTTAGATCGAAACTAGCGAGATTCACGAACATCGATTTTACAAGTCGTCGAAGAGTAGACGAGACCTGTAAACTTTTTCTCTCAGAACTGCGCGAAAACTTGTATTCCGGCTCAAAACAACGAGATTCATCGTTTTAGATCGAAACTAGCAAAATTCACGAGCATCGACTTTACAAGTCGTCGAAGAGTAGACGAGAGAAAGGTGTAAACTTTTTCTCTCAGAACTGCGGGAAAACTTGTATTCCAGCTGAAAACAACGGGATACATCGTTTTAGATCGAAACTAGCGAGATTCACGAACATCGATTTTACAAGTCGTCGAAGAGTAGACGAGACCTGTAAACTTTTTCTCTCTGAACTGGAGGAAAACTTGTAGTCCGGCTCAAAACAACGGGATACATCGTTTTAGATCGAAACTAGCGAGATTTACGCACTTCGATTTTACAACTCGTCGAAGAGTAGGCGAGCGAGAGCTGTAAGCTTTTTCTCTCTGAACTTCGCGAAAACTTGTATTCCGGCTCAAAACAATGAGATACATCGTTTTAGATCAAAACTGGCGAGATTTACGAACTTTAATTTTACAAGTCGTCGAAGAGTAGACGAGAGAGCGCTGTAAACTTTTTCTCTCAGAACTGCGCGAAAACTTGTATTCCGTCTCGAAATAACGGGATACATTGTTTTAGATCGAAACTAGCAAATATCACGAGCATCGATTTTACAAGTCGTCGAAGAGCCGACGAGAGAAAGGTGTAAACTTTTTCTCTCAGAACTGCGCGAAAACTTGTATTCCGGCTCAAAATAACGGGATACATCGCTTTAGATCGAAACTAGCAAAATTCACGAGCATCAATTTTACTAGTCGTCGAAGAGTAGACGAGAGAAAGGTGTAAACTTTTTCTCTTAGAACTGCACGAAAACTTGTATTCCGGCTCAAAACAACGGGATACATCGTTTTAGATCGAAACTAGCAAAATTCACGAGCATAAATTTTACAAGTCGTCAAAGAGTAGACGAGAGCTGTAAACTTTTTCTCTCAGAACTGCGGGAAAACTTGTATTCCAGCCCAAAACGACGGGATACATCGTTTTAGATCGAAACTAGCGAGATTCACAAACATCGATTTTACAAGTCGTCGAAGAGTAGACGAGACCTGTAAACTTTTTCTCTCAGAACTGGAGGAAAACTTGTATTCCGGCTCAAAACAATGGAATACATCGTTTTAGATCGAAACTAGCAAAATTCACGAACTTCGATTTTACAAGTCGTCGAAGAGCAGACGAGAGAAAGGTTTAAACTTTTTCTCTCAGAACTGCGCGAAAACTTGTATTCCGGCTCAAAACAACGAGATACATCGCTTTAGATCGAAACTAGCAAAATTCACGAGCATCGATTTTACTAGTCGTCGAAGAGTAGACGAGAGAAAGGTGTAAACTTTTTATCTCAGAACTGCGCGAAAACTTGTATTCCGGCTCAAAACAACGAGATACATCGTTTTAGATCGAAACTAGCGAGATTCACGAACATCGATTTTACAAGTCGTCGAAGTGTAGACGAGAGAGAGCTGTAAACTTTTTCTCTCAGAACTGCGGGAAAACTTGTATTCCAGCCCAATACAACGGGATACATCGTTTTAGATCGAAACTACCGAGATTTACGAACTTCGATTTTACAAGTCGTCGGAGAGCAGACGAGAGAAAGGTGTAAACTTTTTCTCTCAGAACTGCGCGAAAACTTGTATTCCGGCTCAAAACAACGAGATAAATCGTTTTAGATAGAAGCTAGCAAAATTCATGAGCATCGATTTTACAAGCCGTCGAAGAGTAGACGAGAGAAAGGTGTAAACTTTTTCTCTCAGTGCGAAAACTTGAATTCCGGCTGAAAACAACGGGATACATCGTTTTAGATCGAAACTAGCGAGATTCACGAACATCGATTTTACAAGTCGTCGAAGAGTAGACGAGAGAAAGCTCTAAACTTTTTCTCTCAGAACTGCGCGAAAACTTGTATTCCGGCTCAAAACACCGGGATACATCGTTTTAGATTGAAACTAGCGAGATCCATGAACATCGATTTTACAAGTCGTCAAAGAGTAGACGAGAGCTGTAAAATTTTCTCTCAGAACTGCGGGAAAACTTGTATTCCAGCTCAAAACAACGGGATACATCGTTTTAGATCGAAACTAGCGAGATTCACGAACATCGATTTTACAAGTCGTCGAAGAGTAGACGAGACCTGTAAACGTTTTCTCTCAGACCTGGAGGAAAACTTGTATTCCGGCTCAAAACAACGGAATACATCGTTTTAGATCGAAACTAGCGAGATTTACGCAATTAGATTTTACAAGTCGTCGAAGAGTAGACGAGACCTGTAAACTTTTTCTCTCAGAACTGGAGGAAAACTTGTATTCCGGCTCAAAACAATGGAATACATCGTTTTAGATCGAAACTAGTGAGATTCACGAACATCGATTTTACAAGTCGTCGAAGAGTAGACGAGACCTGTAAACTTTTTCTCTCAGAACTGCGCGAAAACTTGTATTTCGGCTCAAAACAACGAGATTCATCGTTTTAGATCGAAACTAGCAAAATTCACGAGCATCGACTTTACAAGTCGTCGAAGAGTAGACGAGAGAAAGGTGTAAACTTTTTCTCTCAGAACTGCGGGAAAACTTGTATTCCAGCTGAAAACAACGGGATACATCGTTTTAGATCGAAACTAGCGAGATTCACGAACATCGATTTTACAAGTCGTCGAAGAGTAGACGAGACCTGTAAACTTTTTCTCTCTGAACTGGAGGAAAACTTGTAGTCCGGCTCAAAACAACGGGATACATCGTTTTAGATCGAAACTAGCGAGATTTACGCACTTCGATTTTACAACTCGTCGAAGAGTAGGCGAGCGAGAGCTGTAAGCTTTTTCTCTCTGAACTTTGCGAAAACTTGTATTCCGGCTCAAAACAATGAGATACATCGTTTTAGATCAAAACTGGCGAGATTTACGAACTTTAATTTTACAAGTCGTCGAAGAGTAGACGAGAGAGCGCTGTAAACTTTTTCTCTCAGAACTGCGCGAAAACTTGTATTCCGGCTCGAAATAACGGGATACATTGTTTTAGATCGAAACTAGCAAATATCACGAGCATCGATTTTACAAGTCGTCGAAGAGCCGACGAGAGAAAGGTGTAAACTTTTTCTCTCAGAACTGCGCGAAAACTTGTATTCCGGCTCAAATTAACGGGATACATCGCTTTAGATCGAAACTAGCAAAATTCACGAGCATCAATTTTACTAGTCGTCGAAGAGTAGACGAGAGAAAGGTGTAAACTTTTTCTCTTAGAACTGCACGAAAACTTGTATTCCGGCCCAAAACAACGGGATACATCGTTTTAGATCGAAACTAGCGAGATTCACAAACATCGATTTTACAAGTCGTCGAAGAGTAGACGAGACCTGTAAACTTTTTCTCTCAGAACTGGAGGAAAACTTGTATTCCGGCTCAAAACAATGGAATACATCGTTTTAGATCGAAACTAGCGAGATTCACGAACATCGATTTTACAAGTCGTCGAAGAGTAGACGAGACCTGTAAACTTTTTCTCTCAGAACTGCGCGAAAACTTGTATTCCGGCTCAAAACAACGAGATTCATCGTTTTAGATCGAAACTAGCAAAATTCACGAGCATCGATTTTACAAGTCGTCGAAGAGTAGACGAGAGAAAGGTGTAAACTTTTTCTCTCAGAACTGCGCGAAAACTTGTATTCCGGTTCAAAATAACGGGATACCTCGTTTTAGATCGAAACTAGCAAAATTCACGAACTTCGATTTTACAAGTCGTCGAAGAGCAGACGAGAGAAAGGTTTAAACTTTTTCTCTCAGAACTGCGCGAAAACTTGTATTCCGGCTCGAAACAACGGGATACATCGTTTTAGATCGAAACTAGCAAATATCACGAGCATCGATTTTACAAGTCGTCGAAGAGCCGACGAGAGAAAGGTGTAAACTTTTTCTCTCAGAACTGCGCGAAAACTTGTATTCCGGCTCAAAACAACGGGATACATCGTTTTAGATCGAAACTAGCGAGATTCACGAACATCGATTTTACAAGTCGTCGAAGAGTAGACGAGAGAAAGGTGTAAACTTTTTCTCTCAGAACTGCGCGAAAACTTGTATTCCGGCTCAAAACAACGGGATACATCGTTTTAGATCGAAACTAGCAAAATTCACGAGCATCGATTTTACAAGTCGTCGAAGAGTAGACGAGAGAGAGCTGTAAACTTTTTCTCTCAGAACTGCGGGATAACTTGTATTCCAGCTCAAAACAACGGGATACATCGTTTTAGATCGAAACTAGCGAGATTCACGAACATCGATTTTACAAGTCGTCGAAGAGTAGACGAGACCTGTAAACTTTTTCTCTCTGAACTGGAGGAAAACTTGTAGTCCGGCTCAAAACAACGGGATACATCGTTTTAGATCGAAACTAGCGAGATTTACGCACTTCGATTTTACAACTCGTCGAAGAGTAGGCGAGCGAGAGCTGTAAGCTTTTTCTCTCTGAACTTCGCGAAAACTTGTATTCCGGCTCAAAACAATGAGATACATCGTTTTAGATCAAAACTGGCGAGATTTACGAACTTTAATTTTACAAGTCGTCGAAGAGTAGACGAGAGAGCGCTGTAAACTTTTTCTCTCAGAACTGCGCGAAAACTTGTATTCCGGCTCGAAATAACGGGATACATTGTTTTAGATCGAAACTAGCAAATATCACGAGCATCGATTTTACAAGTCGTCGAAGAGCCGACGAGAGAAAGGTGTAAACTTTTTCTCTCAGAACTGCGCGAAAACTTGTATTCCGGCTCAAAATAACGGGATACATCGCTTTAGATCGAAACTAGCAAAATTCACGAGCATCAATTTTACTAGTCGTCGAAGAGTAGACGAGAGAAAGGTGTAAACTTTTTCTCTTAGAACTGCACGAAAACTTGTATTCCGGCTCAAAACAACGGGATACATCGTTTTAGATCGAAACTAGCAAAATTCACGAGCATAAATTTTACAAGTCGTCAAAGAGTAGACGAGAGCTGTAAACTTTTTCTCTCAGAACTGCGGGAAAACTTGTATTCCAGCCCAAAACAACGGGATACATCGTTTTAGATCGAAACTAGCGAGATTCACAAACATCGATTTTACAAGTCGTCGAAGAGTAGACGAGACCTGTAAACTTTTTCTCTCAGAACTGGAGGAAAACTTGTATTCCGGCTCAAAACAATGGAATACATCGTTTTAGATCGAAACTAGCGAGATTCACGAACTTCGATTTTACAAGTCGTCGAAGAGTAGACGAGAGAAGCTGTAAACTTTTTCTCTCAGAACTGCGCGAAAACTTGTATTCCGGCTCAAAACAACGAGATACATCGTTTTAGATCGAAACTAGCAAAATTCACGAGCATCGATTTTACAAGTCGTCGAAGAGTAGACGAGAGAAAGGTGTAAACTTTTTCTCTCAGAACTGCGCGAAAACTTGTATTCCGGCTCAAAACAACGGGATACATCGTTTTAGATCGAAACTAGCGAGATTCACGAACATCGATTTTACAAGTCGTCGAAGAGCAGACGAGAGAAAGGTGTAAACTTTTTCTCTCAGAACTGCGGGAAAACTTGTATTCCGGCTCAAAACAACGGGATACATCGTTTTAGATCGAAACTAGCGAGATTCACGAGCATCGATTTTACAAGTCGTCGAAGAGTAGACGAGAGAAAGGTGTAAACTTTTTCTCTCAGAACTGCGCGAAAACTTGTATTCCGGCTCAAAACAACGGGATACATCGTTTTAGATCGAAACTAGCGAAATTCACGAGCATCGATTTTACAAGTCGTCGAAGAGTAGACGAGAGAAAGCTGTAAACTTTTTCTCTCAGAACTGCGCGAAAACTTGTATTCCGGCTCAAAACAACGGGATACATCGTTTTAGATCGAAACTAGCGAGATTCACGAACATCGATTTTACAAGTCGTCGAAGAGTAGACGAGAGAAAGCTGTAAACTTTTTCTCTCAGAACTGCGGGAAAACTTGTATTCCGGCTCAAAACAACGGGATACATCGTTTTAGATCGAAACTAGCGAGATTCACGAACATCGATTTTACAAGTCGTCGAAGAGTAGACGAGAGCCTGTAAACTTTTTCTCTCAGAACTGCGCGAAAACTTGTATTCCGGCTCAAAACAACGGGATACATCGTTTTAGATCGAAACTAGCGAGATTCACGAACATCGATTTTACAAGTCGTCGAAGAGTAGACGAGAGAGCGCTGTAAACTTTTTCTCTCAGAACTGCGCGAAAACTTGTATTCCGGCTCAAAATAACGGGATACATCGTTTTAGATCGAAACTAGCAAATTCACGAGCATCGATTTTACAAGTCGTCGAAGAGCAGACGAGAGAAAGGTGTAAACTTTTTCTCTCAGAACTGCGCGAAAACTTGTATTCCGGCTCAAAACAACGGGATACATCGTTTTAGATCGAAACTAGCAAAATTCACGAACATCGATTTTACAAGTCGTCGAAGAGTAGACGAGAGAAAGGTGTAAACTTTTTCTCTCAGAACTGCGCGAAAACTTGTATTCCGGCTCAAAACAACGAGATACATCGTTTTAGATCGAAACTAGCAAAATTCACGAGCATCGATTTTACAAGTCGTCGAAGAGTAGACGAGAGAAAGGTGTAAACTTTTTCTCTCAGAACTGCGCGAAAACTTGTATTCCGGCTCAAAACAACGGGATACATCGTTTTAGATCGAAACTAGCGAGATTCACGAACATCGATTTTACAAGTCGTCGAAGAGTAGACGAGAGCCTGTAAACTTTTTCTCTCAGAACTGCGGGAAAACTTGTATTCCGGCTCAAAACAACGGGATACATCGTTTTAGATCGAAACTAGCGAGATTTACGAACTTCGATTTTACAAGTCGTCGAAGAGTAGACGAGAGAGAGCTGTAAACTTTTTCTCTCAGAACTGCGCGAAAACTTGTATTCCGGCTCAAAACAACGAGATACATCGTTTTAGATCAGAAACTAGCGAGATTTACGAACTTCGATTTTACAAGTCGTCGAAGAGTAGACGAGAGAAAGCGTGTAAACTTTTTCTCTCAGAACTGCGCGAAAACTTGTATTCCGGCTCGAAAACAACGGGATACATCGTTTTAGATCGAAACTAGCGAAATTCACGAGCATCGATTTTACAAGTCGTCGAAGAGTAGACGAGAGAAAGCGTGTAAACTTTTTCTCTCAGAACTGCGCGAAAACTTGTATTCCGGCTCAAAACAACGGGATACATCGTTTTAGATCGAAACTAGCGAAATTCACGAGCATCGATTTTACAAGTCGTCGAAGAGTAGACGAGAGAAAGGTGTAAACTTTTTCTCTCAGAACTGCGGGAAAACTTGTATTCCGGCTCAAAACAACGGGATACATCGTTTTAGATCGAAACTAGCGAGATTCACGAACATCGATTTTACAAGTCGTCGAAGAGTAGACGAGACCTGTAAACTTTTTCTCTCAGAACTGCGGGAAAACTTGTATTCCGGCTCAAAACAACGGGATACATCGTTTTAGATCGAAACTAGCGAGATTCACGAACATCGATTTTACAAGTCGTCGAAGAGTAGACGAGAGCCTGTAAACTTTTTCTCTCAGAACTGCGCGAAAACTTGTATTCCGGCTCAAAACAACGAGATACATCGTTTTAGATCGAAACTAGCAAAATTCACGAGCATCGATTTTACAAGTCGTCGAAGAGTAGACGAGAGAAAGGTGTAAACTTTTTCTCTCAGAACTGCGCGAAAACTTGTATTCCGGCTCAAAACAACGGGATACATCGTTTTAGATCGAAACTAGCGAGATTCACGAACATCGATTTTACAAGTCGTCGAAGAGTAGACGAGAGAAAGCTGTAAACTTTTTCTCTCAGAACTGCGCGGAAAACTTGTATTCCGGCTCAAAACAACGGGATACATCGTTTTAGATCGAAACTAGCGAGATTCACGAACATCGATTTTACAAGTCGTCGAAGAGTAGACGAGAGAGAGCTGTAAACTTTTTCTCTCAGAACTGCGGGAAAACTTGTATTCCGGCTCAAAACAACGGGATACATCGTTTTAGATCGAAACTAGCGAGATTCACGAACATCGATTTTACAAGTCGTCGAAGAGTAGACGAGAGAGCGCTGTAAACTTTTTCTCTCAGAACTGCGCGAAAACTTGTATTCCGGCTCAAAACAACGGGATACATCGTTTTAGATCGAAACTAGCAAAATTCACGAGCATCGATTTTACAAGTCGTCGAAGAGTAGACGAGAGAGGCTGTAAACTTTTTCTCTCAGAACTGCGGGAAAACTTGTATTCCGGCTCAAAACAACGGGATACATCGTTTTAGATCGAAACTAGCGAGATTCACGAACATCGATTTTACAAGTCGTCGAAGAGTAGACGAAGACGCTGTAAACTTTTTCTCTCAGAACTGCGAGGAAAACTTGTATTCCGGCTCAAAACAACGGGATACATCGTTTTAGATCGAAACTAGCGAGATTCACGAACATCGATTTTACAAGTCGTCGAAGAGTAGACGAGAGCTGTAAACTTTTTCTCTCAGAACTGCGCGAAAACTTGTATTCCGGCTCAAAACAACGAGATACATCGTTTTAGATCAAAACTGGCGAGATTCACGAACATCGATTTTACAAGTCGTCGAAGAGTAGACGAGAGAGCGCTGTAAACTTTTTCTCTCAGAACTGCGCGAAAACTTGTATTCCGGCTCAAAATAACGGGATACATCGTTTTAGATCGAAACTAGCAAATTCACGAGCATCGATTTTACAAGTCGTCGAAGAGCAGACGAGAGAAAGGTGTAAACTTTTTCTCTCAGAACTGCGCGAAAACTTGTATTCCGGCTCAAAACAACGAGATACATCGTTTTAGATCGAAACTAGCAAAATTCACGAGCATCGATTTTACAAGTCGTCGAAGAGTAGACGAGAGAAAGGTGTA
The DNA here is from genome assembly GCA_030143305.2 of Amblyomma americanum. Taxonomy (NCBI): domain Eukaryota; kingdom Metazoa; phylum Arthropoda; class Arachnida; order Ixodida; family Ixodidae; genus Amblyomma; species Amblyomma americanum. Next base: position 62,971 of record JARKHS020032777.1, on the reverse strand, counting down.
AACTTTTTCTCTCAGAACTGCGCGAAAACTTGTATTCCGGCTCAAAACAACGGGATACATCGTTTTAGATCGAAACTAGCGAGATTCACGAACATCGATTTTACAAGTCGTCGAAGAGTAGACGAGAGAAAGCTGTAAACTTTTTCTCTCAGAACTGCGGGAAAACTTGTATTCCGGCTCAAAACAACGGGATACATCGTTTTAGATCGAAACTAGCGAGATTCACGAACATCGATTTTACAAGTCGTCGAAGAGTAGACCAGAGAGAGCTGTAAACTTTTTCTCTCAGAACTGCGGGAAAACTTGTATTCCGGCTCAAAACAACGGGATACATCGTTTTAGATCAAAACTGGCGAGATTTACGAACTTTGATTTTACAAGTCGTCGAAGAGTAGACGAGAGAGCGCTGTAAACTTTTTCTCTCAGAACTGCGCGAAAACTTGTATTCCGGCTCAAAACAACGGGATACATCGTTTTAGATCGAAACTAGCAAATTCACGAGCATCGATTTTACAAGTCGTCGAAGAGTAGACGAGAGAGCGTGTAAACTTTTTCTCTCAGAACTGCGCGAAAACTTGTATTCCGGCTCAAAATAACGGGATACATCGTTTTAGATCGAAACTAGCGAAATTCACGAACTTCGATTTTACAAGTCGTCGAAGAGCAGACGAGAGAAAGGTGTAAACTTTTTCTCTCAGAACTGCGCGAAAACTTGTATTCCGGCTCAAAACAACGAGATAAATCGTTTTAGATAGAAGCTAGCAAAATTCACGAGCATCGATTTTACAAGTCGTCGAAGAGTAGACGATAGAAAGGTGTAAACTTTTTCTCTCAGAACAGTGCGAAAACATGAATTCCGGCTGAAAACAACGGGATACATCGTTTTAGATCGAAACTAGCGAGATTCACGAACATCGATTTTACAAGTCGTCGAAGAGTAGACGAGAGAAAGCTGTAAACTTTTTCTCTCAGAACTGCGCGAAAACTTGTATTCCGGCTCAAAACACCGGGATACATCGTTTTAGATTGAAACTAGCGAGATTCACGAACATCAATTTTACAAGTCATCGAAGAGTAGACCAGAGAGAGCTGTAAACTTTTTCTCTCAGAACTGCGGGATAACTTGTATTCCAGCTCAAAACAACGGGATACATCGTTTTAGATCAAAACTGGCGAGATTTACGAACTTTGATTTTACAAGTCGTCGAAGAGTAGACGAGAGAGCGCTGTAAACTTTTTCTCTCAGAACTGCGCGAAAACTTGTATTCCGGCTCAAAACAATGGGATACATCGTTTTAGATCAAAACTGGCGTGATTTACGAATTTTAATTTTACAAGTCGTCGAAGAGTAGACGAGAGAGCGCTGTAAACTTTTTCTCTCAGAACTGCGCGAAAACTTGTATTCCGACTCGAAATAACGGGATACATTGTTTTAGATCGAAACTAGCAAATATCACGAGCATCGATTTTACAAGTCGTCGAAGAGCCGACGAGAGAAAGGTGTAAACGTTTTCTCTCAGAACTGCGCGAAAACTTGTATTCCGGCTCAAAATAACGGGATACATCGCTTTAGATCGAAACTAGCAAAATTCACGATCATCGATTTTACTAGTCGTCGAAGAGTAGACGAGAGAAAGGTGTAAACTTTTTCTCTTAGAACTGCACAAAAACTTGTATTCCGGCTCAAAACAACGGGATACATCGTTTTAGATCGAAACTAGCAAAATTCACGAGCATCGTGTTTACAAGTCGTTGAAGTGTAGACTAGAGAAAGGTGTAAACTTTTTCTCTCAGAACTGCGCGAAAACTTGTATTCCGGCTCAAAACACCGGGATACATGGATTTAGATTGAAACTAGCGCGATTCACGAACATAAATTTTACAAGTCGTCAAAGAGTAGACGAGAGCTGTAAACTTTTTCTCTCAGAACTGCGGGAAAACTTGTATTCCAGCCCAATACAACGGGATACATCGTTTTAGACCGAAACTACCGAGATTTACGAACTTCGATTTTACAAGTCGTCGGAGAGCAGACGAGAGAAAGGTGTAAACTTTTTCTCTCAGAACTGCGCGAAAACTTGTATTCCGGCTCAAAACAACGAGATAAATCGTTTTAGATAGAAGCTAGCAAAATTCATGAGCATCGATTTTACAAGCCGTCGAAGAGTAGACGAGAGAAAGGTGTAAACGTTTTCTCTCAGTGCGAAAACTTGAATTCCGGCTGAAAACAACGGGATACATCGTTTTAGATCGAAACTAGCGAGATTCACGAACATCGATTTTACAAGTCGTCGAAGAGTAGACGAGAGAAAGCTCTAAACTTTTTCTCTCAGAACTGCGCGAAAACTTGTATTCCGGCTCAAAACACCGGGATACATCGTTTTAGATTGAAACTAGCGAGATCCACGAACATCGATTTTACAAGTCGTCAAAGAGTAGACGAGAGCTGTAAAATTTTCTCTCAGAACTGCGGGAAATCTTGTATTCCAGCTCAAAACAACGGGATACATCGTTTTAGATCGAAACTAGCGAGATTCACGAACATCGATTTTACAAGTCGTCGAAGAGTAGACGAGACCTGTAAACTTTTTCTCTCAGAACTGCGGGAAAACTTGTATTCCAGCCCAAAACAACGGGATACATCGTTTTAGATCGAAACTAGCGAGATTCACGAACATCGATTTTACAAGTCGTCGAAGAGTAGACGAGACCTGTAAACTTTTTCTCTCAGAACTGCGCGAAAACTTGTATTCCGGCTCAAAACAACGAGATTCATCGTTTTAGATCGAAACTAGCAAAATTCACGAGCATCGATTTTACAAGTCGTCGAAGAGTAGACGAGAGAAAGGTGTAAACTTTTTCTCTCAGAACTGCGGGAAAACTTGTATTCCAGCTGAAAACAACGGGATACATCGTTTTAGATCGAAACTAGCGAGATTCACGAACATCGATTTTACAAGTCGTCGAAGAGTAGACGAGACCTGTAAACTTTTTCTCTCTGAACTGGAGGAAAACTTGTAGTCCGGCTCAAAACAACGGGATACATCGTTTTAGATCGAAACTAGCGAGATTTACGCACTTCGATTTTACAACTCGTCGAAGAGTAGGCGAGCGAGAGCTGTAAGCTTTTTCTCTCTGAACTTCGCGAAAACTTGTATTCCGGCTCGAAACAATGAGATACATCGTTTTAGATCAAAACTGGCGAGATTTACGAACTTTAATTTTACAAGTCGTCGAAGAGTAGACGAGAGAGCGCTGTAAACTTTTTCTCTCAGAACTGCGCGAAAACTTGTATTCCGGCTCGAAATATCGGGATACATTGTTTTAGATCGAAACTAGCAAATATCACGAGCATCGATTTTACAAGTCGTCAAAGAGTAGACGAGAGCTGTAAACTTTTTCTCTCAGAACTGCGGGAAAACTTGTATTCCAGCCCAAAACAACGGGATACATCGTTTTAGATCGAAACTAGCGAGATTCACAAACATCGATTTTACAAGTCGTCGAAGTGTAGACAAGACCTGTAAACTTTTTCTCTCAGAACTGGAGGAAAACTTGTATTCCGGCTCAAAACAATGGAATACATCGTTTTAGATCGAAACTAGCGAGATTCACGAACATCGATTTTACAAGTCGTCGAAGAGTAGACGAGACCTGTAAACTTTTTCTCTCAGAACTGCGCGAAAACTTGTATTCCGGCTCAAAACAACGAGATTCATCGTTTTAGATCGAAACTAGCAAAATTCACGAGCATCGATTTTACAAGTCGTCGAAGAGTAGACGAGAGAAAGGTGTAAACTTTTTCTCTCAGAACTGCGCGAAAACTTGTATTCCGGCTCAAAATAACGGGATACCTCGTTTTAGATCGAAACTAGCAAAATTCACGAACTTCGATTTTACAAGTTGTCGAAGAGCAGACGAGAGAAAGGTTTAAACTTTTTCTCTCAGAACTGCGCGAAAACTTGTATTCCGGCTCAAAACAACGAGATAAATCGTTTTAGATAGAAGCTAGCAAAATTCACGAGCATCGATTTTACAAGTCGTCGAAGAGTAGACGATAGAAAGGTGTAAACTTTTTCTCTCAGAACAGTGCGAAAACATGAATTCCGGCTGAAAACAACGGGATACATCGTTTTAGATCGAAACTAGCGAGATTCACGAACATCGATTTTACAAGTCGTCGAAGAGTAGACGAGAGAAAGCTGTAAACTTTTTCTCTCAGAACTGCGCGAAAACTTGTATTCCGGCTCAAAACACCGGGATACATCGTTTTAGATTGAAACTAGCGAGATTCACGAACATCGATTTTACAAGTCATCGAAGAGTAGACCAGAGAGAGCTGTAAACTTTTTCTCTCAGAACTGCGGGATAACTTGTATTCCAGCTCAAAACAACGGGATACATCGTTTTAGATCAAAACTGGCGAGATTTACGAACTTTGATTTTACAAGTCGTCGAAGAGTAGACGAGAGAGCGCTGTAAACTTTTTCTTTTAGAACTGCGCGAAAACTTGTATTCCGGCTCAAAACAATGGGATACATCGTTTTAGATCAAAACTGGCGTGATTTACGAATTTTAATTTTACAAGTCGTCGAAGAGTAGACGAGAGAGCGCTGTAAACTTTTTCTCTCAGAACTGCGCGAAAACTTGTATTCCGGCTCGAAATAACGGGATACATTGTTTGCGCGAAAACTTGTATTCCGGCTCGAAATAACGGGATACATTGTTTTAGATCGAAACTAGCAAATATCACGAGCGTCGATTTTACAAGTCGTCGAAGAGCAGACGAGAGAAAGGTGTAAACTTTTTCTCTCAGAACTGCGCGAAAACTTGTATTCCGGCTCAAAATAACGGGATACATCGCTTTAGATCGAAACTAGCAAATATCACGAGCATCGATTTTACAAGTCGTCGAAGAGCCGACGAGAGAAAGGTGTAAACTTTTTCTCTCAGAACTGCGCGAAAACTTGTATTCCGGCTCAAAATAACGGGATACATCGCTTTAGATCGAAACTAGCAAAATTCACGATCATCGATTTTACTAGTCGTCGAAGAGTAGACGAGAGAAAGGTGTAAACTTTTTCTCTTAGAACTGCACAAAAACTTGTATTCCGGCTCAAAACAACGGGATACATCGTTTTAGATCGAAACTAGCAAAATTCACGAGCATCGATTTTACAAGTCGTCGAAGAGTAGACGAGAGAGCGCTGTAAACTTTTTCTCTCAGAACTGCGGGATAACTTGTATTCCAGCTCAAAACAACTGGATACATCGTTTTAGATCGAAACTAGCGAGATTCACGAACATCGATTTTACAAGTCGTCGAAGAGTAGACGAGACCTGTAAACTTTTTCTCTCTGAACTGGAGGAAAACTTGTAGTCCGGCTCAAAACAACGGGATACATCGTTTTAGATCGAAACTAGCGAGATTTACGCACTTCGATTTTACAACTCGTCGAAGAGTAGGCGAGCGAGAGCTGTAAGCTTTTTCTCTCTGAACTTCGCGAAAACTTGTATTCCGGCTCAAAACAATGAGATACATCGTTTTAGATCAAAACTGGCGAGATTTACGAACTTTAATTTTACAAGTCGTCGAAGAGTAGACGAGAGAGCGCTGTAAGCTTTTTCTCTCAGAACTGCGCGAAAACTTGTATTCCGGCTCGAAATAACGAGATACATTGTTTTAGATCGAAACTAGCAAATATCACGAGCATCGATTTTACAAGTCGTCGAAGAGCCGACGAGAGAAAGGTGTAAACTTTTTCTCTCGGAACTGCGCGAAAACTTGTATTCCGGCTCAAAATAACGGGATACATCGCTTTAGATCGAAACTAGCAAAATTCACGAGCATCAATTTTACTAGTCGTCGAAGAGTAGACGAGAGAAAGGTGTAAACTTTTTCTCTTAGAACTGCACGAAAACTTGTATTCCGGCTCAAAACAACGGGATACATCGTTTTAGATCGAAACTAGCAAAATTCACGAGCATAAATTTTACAAGTCGTCAAAGAGTAGACGAGAGCTGTAAACTTTTTCTCTCAGAACTGCGGGAAAACTTGTATTCCAGCCCAAAACAACGGGATACATCGTTTTAGATCGAAACTAGCGAGATTCACAAACATCGATTTTACAAGTCGTCGAAGAGTAGACGAGACCTGTAAACTTTTTCTCTCAGAACTGGAGGAAAACTTGTATTCCGGCTCAAAACAATGGAATACATCGTTTTAGATCGAAACTAGCGAGATTCACGAACATCGATTTTACAAGTCGTCGAAGAGTAGACGAGACCTGTAAACTTTTTCTCTCAGAACTGCGCGAAAACTTGTATTCCGGCTCAAAACAACGAGATTCATCGTTTTAGATCGAAACTAGCAAAATTCACGAGCATCGATTTTACAAGTCGTCGAAGAGTAGACGAGAGAAAGGTGTAAACTTTTTATCTCAGAACTGCGCGAAAACTTGTATTCCGGTTCAAAATAACGGGATACCTCGTTTTAGATCGAAACTAGCAAAATTCACGAACTTCGATTTTACAAGTCGTCGAAGAGCAGACGAGAGAAAGGTTTAAACTTTTTCTCTCAGAACTGCGCGAAAACTTGTATTCCGGCTCAAAACAACGAGATAAATCGTTTTAGATAGAAGCTAGCAAAATTCACGAGCATCGATTTTACAAGTCGTCGAAGAGTAGACGATAGAAAGGTGTAAACTTTTTCTCTCAGAACAGTGCGAAAACATGAATTCCGGCTGAAAACAACGGGATACATCGTTTTAGATCGAAACTAGCGAGATTCACGAACATCGATTTTACAAGTCGTCGAAGAGTAGACGAGAGAAAGCTGTAAACTTTTTCTCTCAGAACTGCGCGAAAACTTGTATTCCGGCTCAAAACACCGGGATACATCGTTTTAGATTGAAACTAGCGAGATTCACGAACATCAATTTTACAAGTCATCGAAGAGTAGACCAGAGAGAGCTGTAAACGTTTTCTCTCAGAACTGCGGGATAACTTGTATTCCAGCTCAAAACAACGGGATACATCGTTTTAGATCAAAACTGGCGAGATTCACGAACATCGATTTTACAAGTCGTCGAAGAGTAGACGAGACCTGTAAACTTTTTCTCTCAGAACTGCGGGAAAACTTGTATTCCAGCCCAAAACAACGGGATACATCGTTTTAGATCGAAACTAGCGAGATTCACGAACATCGATTTTACAAGTCGTCGAAGAGTAGACGAGACCTGTAAACTTTTTCTCTCAGAACTGCGCGAAAACTTGTATTCCGGCTCAAAACAACGAGATTCATCGTTTTAGATCGAAACTAGCAAAATTCACGAGCATCGATTTTACAAGTCGTCGAAGAGTAGACGAGAGAAAGGTGTAAACTTTTTCTCTCAGAACTGCGGGAAAACTTGTATTCCAGCTGAAAACAACGGGATACATCGTTTTAGATCGAAACTAGCGAGATTCACGAACATCGATTTTACAAGTCGTCGAAGAGTAGACGAGACCTGTAAACTTTTTCTCTCTGAACTGGAGGAAAACTTGTAGTCCGGCTCAAAACAACGGGATACATCGTTTTAGATCGAAACTAGCGAGATTTACGCACTTCGATTTTACAACTCGTCGAAGAGTAGGCGAGCGAGAGCTGTAAGCTTTTTCTCTCTGAACTTCGCGAAAACTTGTATTCCGGCTCGAAACAATGAGATACATCGTTTTAGATCAAAACTGGCGAGATTTACGAACTTTAATTTTACAAGTCGTCGAAGAGTAGACGAGAGAGCGCTGTAAACTTTTTCTCTCAGAACTGCGCGAAAACTTGTATTCCGGCTCGAAATATCGGGATACATTGTTTTAGATCGAAACTAGCAAATATCACGAGCATCGATTTTACAAGTCGTCAAAGAGTAGACGAGAGCTGTAAACTTTTTCTCTCAGAACTGCGGGAAAACTTGTATTCCAGCCCAAAACAACGGGATACATCGTTTTAGATCGAAACTAGCGAGATTCACAAACATCGATTTTACAAGTCGTCGAAGTGTAGACAAGACCTGTAAACTTTTTCTCTCAGAACTGGAGGAAAACTTGTATTCCGGCTCAAAACAATGGAATACATCGTTTTAGATCGAAACTAGCGAGATTCACGAACATCGATTTTACAAGTCGTCGAAGAGTAGACGAGACCTGTAAACTTTTTCTCTCAGAACTGCGCGAAAACTTGTATTCCGGCTCAAAACAACGAGATTCATCGTTTTAGATCGAAACTAGCAAAATTCACGAGCATCGATTTTACAAGTCGTCGAAGAGTAGACGAGAGAAAGGTGTAAACTTTTTCTCTCAGAACTGCGCGAAAACTTGTATTCCGGCTCAAAATAACGGGATACCTCGTTTTAGATCGAAACTAGCAAAATTCACGAACTTCGATTTTACAAGTTGTCGAAGAGCAGACGAGAGAAAGGTTTAAACTTTTTCTCTCAGAACTGCGCGAAAACTTGTATTCCGGCTCAAAACAACGAGATAAATCGTTTTAGATAGAAGCTAGCAAAATTCACGAGCATCGATTTTACAAGTCGTCGAAGAGTAGACGATAGAAAGGTGTAAGCTTTTTCTCTCAGAACAGTGCGAAAACATGAATTCCGGCTGAAAACAACGGGATACATCGTTTTAGAACGAAACTAGCGAGATTCACGAACATCGATTTTACAAGTCGTCGAAGAGTAGACGAGAGAAAGCTGTAAACTTTTTCTCTCAGAACTGCGCGAAAACTTGTATTCCGGCTCAAAACACCGGGATACATCGTTTTAGATTGAAACTAGCGAGATTCACGAACATCGATTTTACAAGTCATCGAAGAGTAGACCAGAGAGAGCTGTAAACTTTTTCTCTCAGAACTGCGGGATAACTTGTATTCCAGCTCAAAACAACGGGATACATCGTTTTAGATCAAAACTGGCGAGATTTACGAACTTTGATTTTACAAGTCGTCGAAGAGTAGACGAGAGAGCGCTGTAAACTTTTTCTTTTAGAACTGCGCGAAAACTTGTATTCCGGCTCAAAACAATGGGATACATCGTTTTAGATCAAAACTGGCGTGATTTACGAATTTTAATTTTACAAGTCGTCGAAGAGTAGACGAGAGAGCGCTGTAAACTTTTTCTCTCAGAACTGCGCGAAAACTTGTATTCCGGCTCGAAATAACGGGATACATTGTTTTAGATCGAAACTAGCAAATATCACGAGCGTCGATTTTACAAGTCGTCGAAGAGCCGACGAGAGAAAGGTGTAAACTTTTTCTCTCAGAACTGCGCGAAAACTTGTATTCCGGCTCAAAATAACGGGATACATCGCTTTAGATCGAAACTAGCAAAATTCACGATCTTCGATTTTACTAGTCGTCGAAGAGTAGACGAGAGAAAGGTGTAAACTTTTTCTCTTAGAACTGCACAAAAACTTGTATTCCGGCTCAAAACAACGGGATACATCGTTTTAGATCGAAACTAGCAAAATTCACGAGATCGATTTTACAAGTCGTCGAAGAGTAGACGAGAGAGCGCTGTAAACTTTTTCTCTCAGAACTGCGGGATAACTTGTATTCCAGCTCAAAACAACTGGATACATCGTTTTAGATCGAAACTAGCGAGATTCACGAACATCGATTTTACAAGTCGTCGAAGAGTAGACGAGACCTGTAAACTTTTTCTCTCAGAACTGGAGGAAAACTTGTATTCCGGCTCAAAACAACGGGATACATCGTTTTAGATCGAAACTAGCGAGATTTACGCACTTCGATTTTACAACTCGTCGAAGAGTAGACGAGAGAGAGCTGTAAACTTTTTCTCTCAGAACTGCGCGAAAACTTGTATTCCGGCTCAAAACAACGAGATACATCGTTTTAGATCGAAACTAGAAAAATTCACGAGCATCGTGTTTACAAGTCGTTGAAGTGTAGACGAGAGAAAGGTGTAAACTTTTTCTCTCAGAACTGCGCGAAAACTTGTATTCCGGCTCAAAACACCGGGATACATGGTTTTAGATTGAAACTAGCGCGATTCACGAACATAAATTTTACAAGTCGTCAAAGAGTAGACGAGAGCTGTAAACTTTTTCTCTCAGAACTGCGGGAAAACTTGTATTCCAGCCCAAAACAACGGGATACATCGTTTTAGATCGAAACTAGCGAGATTCACAAACATCGATTTTACAAGTCGTCGAAGAGTAGACGAGTCCTGTAAACTTTTTCTCTCAGAACTGGAGGAAAACTTGTATTCCGGCTCAAAACAACGGAATACATCGTTTTAGATCGAAACTAGCGAGATTCACGAACATCGATTTTACAAGTCGTCGAAGAGTAGACGAGACCTGTAAACTTTTTCTCTCAGAACTGCGCGAAAACTTGTATTCCGGCTCAAAATAACGGGATACCTCGTTTTAGATCGAAACTAGCAAAATTCACGAACTTCGATTTTACAAGTCGTCGAAGAGCAGACGAGAGAAAGGTTTAAACTTTTTCTCTCAGAACTGCGCGAAAACTTGTATTCCGGCTCAAAACAACGAGATAAATCGTTTTAGATAGAAGCTAGCAAAATTCACGAGCATCGATTTTACAAGTCGTCGAAGAGTAGACGATAGAAAGGTGTAAACTTTTTCTCTCAGAACAGTGCGAAAACTTGAATTCCGGCTGAAAACAACGGGATACATCATTTTAGATCGAAACTAGCGAGATTCACGAACATCGATTTTACAAGTCGTCGAAGAGTACACGAGAGAAAGCTGTAAGCTTTTTCTCTCAGAACTGCGCGAAAACTTGTATTCCGGCTCAAAACACCGGGATACATCGTTTTAGATTGAAACTAGCGAGATTCACGAACATCGATTTTACAAGTCATCGAAGAGTAGACCAGAGAGAGCTGTAAACTTTTTCTCTCAGAACTGCGGGATAACTTGTATTCCAGCTCAAAACAACGGGATACATCGTTTTAGATCAAAACTGGCGAGATTTACGAACTTTGATTTTACAAGTCGTCGAGGAGTAGACGAGAGAGCGCTGTAAACTTTTTCTCTCAGAACTGCGCGAAAACTTGTATTCCGGCTCGAAATAACGGGATACATTGTTTTAGATCGAAACTAGCAAATATCACGAGCATCGATTTTACAAGTCGTCGAAGAGCCGACGAGAGAAAGGTGTAAACTTTTTCTCTCAGAACTGCGCGAAAACTTGTATTCCGGCTCAAAATAACGGGATACATCGCTTTAGATCGAAACTAGCAAAATTCACGAGCATCGATTTTACTAGTCGTCGAAGAGTAGACGAGAGAAAGGTGTAAACTTTTTCTCTTAGAACGGCACGAAAACTTGTATTCCGGCTCAAAACAACGGGATACATCGTTTTAGATCGAAACTAGCAAAATTCACGAGCATCGATTTTACAAGTCGTCGAAGAGTAGACGAGAGAGCGCTGTAAACTTTTTCTCTCAGAACTGCGGGATAACTTGTATTCCAGCTCAAAGCAACTGGATACATCGTTTTAGATCGAAACTAGCGAGATTCACGAACATCGATTTTACAAGTCATCGAAGAGTAGACCAGAGAGAGCTGTAAACTTTTTCTCTCAGAACTGCGGGATAACTTGTATTCCAGCTCAAAACAACGGGATAAATCGTTTTAGATCAAAACTGGCGAGATTTACGAACTTTGATTTTACAAGTCGTCGAAGAGTAGACGAGAGAGCGCTGTAAACTTTTTCTTTCAGAACTGCGCGAAAACTTGTATTCCGGCTCGAAATAACGGGATACATTGTTTTAGATCGAAACTAGCAAATATCACGAGCATCGATTTTACAAGTCGTCGAAGAGCCGACGAGAGAAAGGTGTAAACTTTTTCTCTCAGAACTGCGCGAAAACTTGTATTCCGGCTCAAAATAACGGGATACATCGCTTTAGATCGAAACTAGCAAAATTCACGAGCATCGATTTTACTAGTCGTCGAAGAGTAGACGAGAGAAAGGTGTAAACTTTTTCTCTTAGAACTGCACGAAAACTTGTATTCCGGCTCAAAACAACGGGATACATCGTTTTAGATCGAAACTAGCAAAATTCACGAGCATCGATTTTACAAGTCGTCGAAGAGTAGACGAGAGAGCGCTGTAAACTTTTTCTCTCAGAACTGCGGGATAACTTGTATTCCAGCTCAAAACAACTGGATACATCGTTTTAGATCGAAACTAGCGAGATTCACGAACATCGATTTTACAAGTCGTCGAAGAGTAGACGAGACCTGTAAACTTTTTCTCTCAGAACTGGAGGAAAACTTGTATTCCGGCTCAAAACAACGGGATACATCGTTTTAGATCGAAACTAGCGAGATTTACGCACTTAGATTTTACAACTCGTCGAAGAGTAGACGAGAGAGAGCTGTAAGCTTTTTCTCTCAGAACTGCGCGAAAACTTGTATTCCGGCTCAAAACAACGAGATACATCGTTTTAGATCGAAACTAGAAAAATTCACGAGCATCGAGTTTACAAGTCGTTGAAGTGTAGACGAGAGAAAGGTGTAAACTTTTTCTCTCAGAACTGCGCGAAAACTTGTATTCCGGCTCAAAACACCGGGATACATCGTTTTAGATTGAAACTAGCGCGATTCACGAACATAAATTTTACAAGTCGTCAAAGAGTAGACGAGAGCTGTAAACTTTTTCTCTCAGAACTGCGGGAAAACTTGTATTCCAGCCCAAAACAACGGGATACATCGTTTTAGATCGAAACTAGCGAGATTCACAAACATCGATTTTACAAGTCGTCGAAGAGTAGACGAGACCTGTAGACTTTTTCTCTCAGAACTGGAGGAAAACTTGTATTCCGGCTCAAAACAACGGAATACATCGTTTTAGATCGAAACTAGCGAGATTCACGAACATCGATTTTACAAGTCGTCCAAGAGTAGACGAGACCTGTAAACTTTTTCTCTCAGAACTGCGCGAAAACTTGTATTCCGGCTCAAAACAACGAGATTCATCGTTTTAGATCGAAACTAGCAAAATTCACGAGCATCGATTTTACAAGTCGTCGAAGAGTAGACGAGAGAAAGGTGTAAACTTTTTCTCTCAGAACTGCGCGAAAACTTGTATTCCGGCTCAAAATAACGGGATACCTCGTTTTAGATCGAAACTAGCAAAATTCACGAACTTCGATTTTACAAGTCGCCGAAGAGCAGACGAGAGAAAGGTTTAAACTTTTTCTCTCAGAACTGCGCGAAAACTTGTATTCCGGCTCAAAACAACGAGATAAATCGTTTTAGATAGAAGCTAGCAAAATTCACGAGCATCGATTTTACAAGTCGTCGAAGAGTAGGCGATAGAAAGGTGTAAACTTTTTCTCTCAGAACAGTGCGAAAACTTGAATTCCGGCTGAAAACAACGGGATACATCGTTTTAGATCGAAACTAGCGAGATTCACGAGCATCGATTTTACAAGTCGTCGAAGAGTAGACGAGAGAGCGCTGTAAACTTTTTCTCTCAGAACTGCGGGATAACTTGTATTCCAGCTCAAAACAACTGGATACATCGTTTTAGATCGAAACTAGCAAAATTCACGAGCATCAATTTTACAAGTCGTCGAAGAGTAGACGAGAGAGCGCTGTAAACTTTTTCTCTCAGAACTGCGGGATAACTTGTATTCCAGCTCAAAACAACTGGATACATCGTTTTAGATCGAAACTAGCGAGATTCACGAACATCGATTTTACAAGTCGTCGAAGAGTAGACGAGACCTGTAAACTTTTTCTCTCAGAACTGGAGGAAAACTTGTATTCCGGCTCAAAACAACGGGATACATCGTTTTAGATCGAAACTAGCGAGATTTACGCACTTCGATTTTACAACTCGTCGAAGAGTAGACGAGAGAGAGCTGTAAGCTTTTTCTCTCAGAACTGCGCGAAAACTTGTATTCCGGCTCAAAACAACGAGATACATCGTTTTAGATCGAAACTAGAAAAATTCACGAGCATCGAGTTTACAAGTCGTTGAAGTGTAGACGAGAGAAAGGTGTAAACTTTTTCTCTCAGAACTGCGCGAAAACTTGTATTCCGGCTCAAAACACCGGGATACATCGTTTTAGATTGAAACTAGCGCGATTCACGAACATCGATTTTACAAGTCGTCGAAGAGTAGACAGAGAGCTGTAAACTTTTTCTCTCAGAACTGCGGGAAAACTTGTATTCCAGCTCAAAACAACGGGATACATCGTTTTAGATCGAAACTAGCGAGAATCACGAACATCGATTTTACAAGTCGTCGAAGAGTAGACGAGACCTGTAAACTTTTTCTCTCAGAACTGGAGGAAAACTTGTATTCCGGCTCAAAACAACGGAATACATCGTTTTAGATCGAAACTAGCGAGATTCACGAACATCGATTTTACAAGTCGTCGAAGAGTAGACGAGACCTGTAAACTTTTTCTCTCAGAACTGCGCGAAAACTTGTATTCCGGCTCAAAACAACGAGATACATCGTTTTAGATCGAAACTAGCAAAATTCACGAGCATCGATTTTACAAGTCGTCGAAGAGTAGACGAGAGAAAGGTGTAAACTTTTTCTCTCAGAACTGCGCGAAAACTTGTATTCCGGCTCAAAACAACGGGATACATTGTTTTAGATCGAAACTAGCAAAATTCACGAACATCGATTTTACAAGTCGTCGAAGAGTAGACGATAGAAAGGTGTAAACTTTTTCTCTCAGAACTGCGCGAAAACTTGTATTCCTGCTCAAAACACCGGGATACATCGTTTTAGATTGAAACTAGCGCGATTCACGAACATCGATTTTACAAGTCATCGAAGAGTAGACCAGAGAGAGCTGTAAACTTTTTCTCTCAGAACTGCGGGATAACTTGTATTCCAGCTCAAAACAACGGGATACATCGTTTTAGATCAAAACTGGCGAGATTTACGAACTTTGATTTTACAAGTCGTCGAAGAGTAGACGAGAGGGCGCTGTAAACTTTTTCTCTCAGAACTGCGCGAAAACTTGTATTCCGGCTCGAAATAACGGGATACATTGTTTTAGATCGAAACTAGCAAATATCACGAGCATCGATTTTACAAGTCGTCGAAGAGCCGACGAGAGAAAGGTGTAAACGTTTTCTCTCAGAACGGCGCGAAAACTTGTATTCCGGCTCAAAATAACGGGATACATCGCTTTAGATCGAAACTAGCAAAATTCACGAGCATCGATTTTACTAGTCGTCGAAGAGTAGACGAGAGAAAGGTGTAAACTTTTTCTCTTAGAACTGCACGAAAACTTGTATTCCGGCTCAAAACAACGGGATACATCGTTTTAGATCGAAACTAGCAAAATTCACGAGCATCGATTTTACAAGTCGTCGAAGAGTAGACGAGAGAGCGCTGTAAACTTTTTCTCTCAGAACTGCGGGATAACTTGTATTCCAGCTCAAAACAACTGGATACATCGTTTTAGATCGAAACTAGCGAGATTCACGAACATCGATTTTACAAGTCGTCGAAGAGTAGACGAGACCTGTAAACTTTTTCTCTCAGAACTGGAGGAAAACTTGTATTCCGGCTCAAAACAACGGGATACATCGTTTTAGATCGAAACTAGCGAGATTTACGCACTTCGATTTTACAACTCGTCGAAGAGTAGACGAGAGAGAGCTGTAAGCTTTTTCTCTCAGAACTGCGCGAAAACTTGTATTCCGGCTCAAAACAACGAGATACATCGTTTTAGATCGAAACTAGAAAAATTCACGAGCATCGAGTTTACAAGTCGTTGAAGTGTAGACGATAGAAAGGTGTAAACTTTTTCTCTCAGAACTGCGCGAAAACTTGTATTCCTGCTCAAAACACCGGGATACATCGTTTTAGATTGAAACTAGCGCGATTCACGAACATCGATTTTACAAGTCATCGAAGAGTAGACCAGAGAGAGCTGTAAACTTTTTCTCTCAGAACTGCGGGATAACTTGTATTCCAGCTCAAAACAACGGGATACATCGTTTTAGATCAAAACTGGCGAGATTTACGAACTTTGATTTTACAAGTCGTCGAAGAGTAGACGAGAGAGCGCTGTAAACTTTTTCTCTCAGAACTGCGCGAAAACTTGTATTCCGGCTCGAAACAACGGAATACATTGTTTTAGATCGAAACTAGCAAATATCACGAGCATCGATTTTACAAGTCGTCGAAGAGCCGACGAGAGAAAGGTGTAAACTTTTTCTCTCAGAACTGCGCGAAAACTTGTATTCCGGCTCAAAATAACGGGATACATCGCTTTAGATCGAAACTAGCAAAATTCACGAGCATCGATTTTACTAGTCGTCGAAGAGTAGACGAGAGAAAGGTGTAAACTTTTTCTCTTAGAACTGCACGAAAACTTGTATTCCGGCTCAAAACAACGGGATACATCGTTTTAGATCGAAACTAGCAAAATTCACGAGCATCGATTTTACAAGTCGTCGAAGAGTAGACGAGAGAGCGCTGTAAACTTTTTCTCTCAGAACTGCGGGATAACTTGTATTCCAGCTCAAAACAACTGAATACATCGTTTTAGATCGAAACTAGCGAGATTCACGAACATCGATTTTACAAGTCATCGAAGAGTAGACCAGAGAGAGCTGTAAACTTTTTCTCTCAGAACTGCGGGATAACTTGTATTCCAGCTCAAAACAACGGGATACATCGTTTTAGATCAAAACTGGCGAGATTTACGAACTTTGATTTTACAAGTCGTCGAAGAGTAGACGAGAGAGCGCTGTAAACTTTTTCTCTCAGAACTGCGCGAAAACTTGTATTCCGGCTCGAAATAACGGGATACATTGTTTTAGATCGAAACTAGCAAATATCACGAGCATCGATTTTACAAGTCGTCGAAGAGCCGACGAGAGAAAGGTGTAAACTTTTTCTCTCAGAACTGCGCGAAAACTTGTATTCCGGCTCAAAATAACGGGATACATCGCTTTAGATCGAAACTAGCAAAATTCACGAGCATCGATTTTACTAGTCGTCGAAGAGTAGACGAGAGAAAGGTGTAAACTTTTTCTCTTAGAACTGCACGAAAACTTGTATTCCGGCTCAAAACAACGGGATACATCGTTTTAGATCGAAACTAGCAAAATTCACGAGCATCGATTTTACAAGTCGTCGAAGAGTAGACGAGAGAGCGCTGTAAACTTTTTCTCTCAGAACTGCGGGATAACTTGTATTCCAGCTCAAAACAACTGGATACATCGTTTTAGATCGAAACTAGCGAGATTCACGAACATCGATTTTACAAGTCGTCGAAGAGTAGACGAGACCTGTAAACTTTTTCTCTCAGAACTGGAGGAAAACTTGTATTCCGGCTCAAAACAACGGGATACATCGTTTTAGATCGAAACTAGCGAGATTTACGCACTTCGATTTTACAACTCGTCGAAGAGTAGACGAGAGAGAGCTGTAAGCTTTTTCTCTCAGAACTGCGCGAAAACTTGTATTCCGGCTCAAAACAACGAGATACATCGTTTTAGATCGAAACTAGAAAAATTCACGAGCATCGAGTTTACAAGTCGTTGAAGTGTAGACGATAGAAAGGTGTAAACTTTTTCTCTCAGAACTGCGCGAAAACTTGTATTCCTGCTCAAAACACCGGGATACATCGTTTTAGATTGAAACTAGCGCGATTCACGAACATCGATTTTACAAGTCATCGAAGAGTAGACCAGAGAAGAGCTGTAAACTTTTTCTCTCAGAACTGCGGGATAACTTGTATTCCAGCTCAAAACAACGGGATACATCGTTTTAGATCAAAACTGGCGAGATTTACGAACTTTGATTTTACAAGTCGTCGAAGAGTAGACGAGAGAGCGCTGTAAACTTTTTCTCTCAGAACTGCGCGAAAACTTGTATTCCGGCTCGAAACAACGGAATACATTGTTTTAGATCGAAACTAGCAAATATCACGAGCATCGATTTTACAAGTCGTCGAAGAGCCGACGAGAGAAAGGTGTAAACTTTTTCTCTCAGAACTGCGCGAAAACTTGTATTCCGGCTCAAAATAACGGGATACATCGCTTTAGATCGAAACTAGCAAAATTCACGAGCATCGATTTTACTAGTCGTCGAAGAGTAGACGAGAGAAAGGTGTAAACTTTTTCTCTTAGAACTGCACGAAAACTTGTATTCCGGCTCAAAACAACGAGATACATCGTTTTAGATCGAAACTAGAAAAATTCACGAGCATCGAGTTTACAAGTCGTTGAAGTGTAGACGATAGAAAGGTGTAAACTTTTTCTCTCAGAACTGCGCGAAAACTTGTATTCCTGCTCAAAACACCGGGATACATCGTTTTAGATTGAAACTAGCGCGATTCACGAACATCGATTTTACAAGTCATCGAAGAGTAGACCAGAGAGAGCTGTAAACTTTTTCTCTCAGAACTGCGGGATAACTTGTATTCCAGCTCAAAACAACGGGATACATCGTTTTAGATCAAAACTGGCGAGATTTACGAACTTTGATTTTACAAGTCGTCGAAGAGTAGACGAGAGAGCGCTGTAAACTTTTTCTCTCAGAACTGCGCGAAAACTTGTATTCCGGATCGAAACAACGGAATACATTGTTTTAGATCGAAACTAGCAAATATCACGAGCATCGATTTTACAAGTCGTCGAAGAGCCGACGAGAGAAAGGTGTACACTTTTTCTCTCAGAACTGCGCGAAAACTTGTATTCCGGCTCAAAATAACGGGATACATCGCTTTAGATCGAAACTAGCAAAATTCACGAGCATCGATTTTACTAGTCGTCGAAGAGTAGACGAGAGAAAGGTGTAAACTTTTTCTCTTAGAACTGCACGAAAACTTGTATTCCGGCTCAAAACAACGGGATACATCGTTTTAGATCGAAACTAGCAAAATTCACGAGCATCGATTTTACAAGTCGTCGAAGAGTAGACGAGAGAGCGCTGTAAACTTTTTCTCTCAGAACTGCGGGATAACTTGTATTCCAGCTCAAAACAACTGAATACATCGTTTTAGATCGAAACTAGGGAGATTCACGAACATCGATTTTACAAGTCATCGAAGAGTAGACCAGAGAGAGCTGTAAACTTTTTCTCTCAGAACTGCGGGATAACTTGTATTCCAGCTCAAAACAACGGGATACATCGTTTTAGATCAAAACTGGCGAGATTTACGAACTTTGATTTTACAAGTCGTCGAAGAGTAGACGAGAGAGCGCTGTAAACTTTTTCTCTCAGAACTGCGCGAAAACTTGTATTCCGGCTCGAAATAACGGGATACATTGTTTTAGATCGAAACTAGCAAATATCACGAGCATCGATTTTACAAGTCGTCGAAGAGCCGACGAGAGAAAGGTGTAAACTTTTTCTCTCAGAACTGCGCGAAAACTTGTATTCCGGCTCAAAATAACGGGATACATCGCTTTAGATCGAAACTAGCAAAATTCACGAGCATCGATTTTACTAGTCGTCGAAGAGTAGACGAGAGAAAGGTGTAAACTTTTTCTCTTAGAACTGCACGAAAACTTGTATTCCGGCTCAAAACAACGGGATACATCGTTTTAGATCGAAACTAGCAAAATTCACGAGCATCGATTTTACAAGTCGTCGAAGAGTAGACGAGAGAGCGCTGTAAACTTTTTCTCTCAGAACTGCGGGATAACTTGTATTCCAGCTCAAAACAACTGGATACATCGTTTTAGATCGAAATTAGCGAGATTCACGAACATCGATTTTACAAGTCGTCGAAGAGTAGACGAGACCTGTAAACTTTTTCTCTCAGAACTGGAGGAAAACTTGTATTCCGGCTCAAAACAACGGGATACATCGTTTTAGATCGAAACTAGCGAGATTTACGCACTTCGATTTTACAACTCGTCGAAGAGTAGACGAGAGAGAGCTGTAAGCTTTTTCTCTCAGAACTGCGCGAAAACTTGTATTCCGGCTCAAAACAACGAGATACATCGTTTTAGATCGAAACTAGAAAAATTCACGAGCATCGAGTTTACAAGTCGTTGAAGTGTAGACGATAGAAAGGTGTAAACTTTTTCTCTCAGAACTGCGCGAAA
Organism: Amblyomma americanum; assembly: GCA_030143305.2. Classification (NCBI taxonomy): domain Eukaryota; kingdom Metazoa; phylum Arthropoda; class Arachnida; order Ixodida; family Ixodidae; genus Amblyomma; species Amblyomma americanum. The sequence goes on along the minus strand of JARKHS020032777.1, from coordinate 42,898 downwards.
ACTTGTATTCCTGCTCAAAACACCGGGATACATCGTTTTAGATTGAAACTAGCGCGATTCACGAACATCGATTTTACAAGTCATCGAAGAGTAGACCAGAGAGAGCTGTAAACTTTTTCTCTCAGAACTGCGGGATAACTTGTATTCCAGCTCAAAACAACGGGATACATCGTTTTTGATCAAAACTGGCGAGATTTACGAACTTTGATTTTACAAGTCGTCGAAGAGTAGACGAGAGAGCGCTGTAAACTTTTTCTCTCAGAACTGCGCGAAAACTTGTATTCCGGATCGAAACAACGGAATACATTGTTTTAGATCGAAACTAGCAAATATCACGAGCATCGATTTTACAAGTCGTCGAAGAGCCGACGAGAGAAAGGTGTAAACTTTTTCTCTCAGAACTGCGCGAAAACTTGTATTCCGGCTCAAAATAACGGGATACATCGCTTTAGATCGAAACTAGCAAAATTCACGAGCATCGATTTTACTAGTCGTCGAAGAGTAGACGAGAGAAAGGTGTAAACTTTTTCTCTTAGAACTGCACGAAAACTTGTATTCCGGCTCAAAACAACGGGATACATCGTTTTAGATCGAAACTAGCAAAATTCACGAGCATCGATTTTACAAGTCGTCGAAGAGTAGACGAGAGAGCGCTGTAAACTTTTTCTCTCAGAACTGCGGGATAACTTGTATTCCAGCTCAAAACAACTGAATACATCGTTTTAGATCGAAACTAGCGAGATTCACGAACATCGATTTTACAAGTCATCGAAGAGTAGACCAGAGAGAGCTGTAAACTTTTTCTCTCAGAACTGCGGGATAACTTGTATTCCAGCTCAAAACAACGGGATACATCGTTTTAGATCAAAACTGGCGAGATTTACGAACTTTGATTTTACAAGTCGTCGAAGAGTAGACGAGAGAGCGCTGTAAACTTTTTCTCTCAGAACTGCGCGAAAACTTGTATTCCGGCTCGAAATAACGGGATACATTGTTTTAGATCGAAACTAGCAAATATCACGAGCATCGATTTTACAAGTCGTCGAAGAGCCGACGAGAGAAAGGTGTAAACTTTTTCTCTCAGAACTGCGCGAAAACTTGTATTCCGGCTCAAAATAACGGGATACATCGCTTTAGATCGAAACTAGCAAAATTCACGAGCATCGATTTTACTAGTCGTCGAAGAGTAGACGAGAGAAAGGTGTAAACTTTTTCTCTTAGAACTGCACGAAAACTTGTATTCCGGCTCAAAACAACGGGATACATCGTTTTAGATCGAAACTAGCAAAATTCACGAGCATCGATTTTACAAGTCGTCGAAGAGTAGACGAGAGAGCGCTGTAAACTTTTTCTCTCAGAACTGCGGGATAACTTGTATTCCAGCTCAAAACAACTGGATACATCGTTTTAGATCGAAACTAGCGAGATTCACGAACATCGATTTTACAAGTCGTCGAAGAGTAGACGAGACCTGTAAACTTTTTCTCTCAGAACTGGAGGAAAACTTGTATTCCGGCTCAAAACAACGGGATACATCGTTTTAGATCGAAACTAGCGAGATTTACGCACTTCGATTTTACAACTCGTCGAAGAGTAGACGAGAGAGAGCTGTAAGCTTTTTCTCTCAGAACTGCGCGAAAACTTGTATTCCGGCTCAAAACAACGAGATACATCGTTTTAGATCGAAACTAGAAAAATTCACGAGCATCGAGTTTACAAGTCGTTGAAGTGTAGACGAGAGAAAGGTGTAAACTTTTTCTCTCAGAACTGCGCGAAAACTTGTATTCCGGCTCAAAACACCGGGATACATCGTTTTAGATTGAAACTAGCGCGATTCACGAACATAAATTTTACAAGTCGTCAAAGAGTAGACGAGAGCTGTAAACTTTTTCTCTCAGAACTGCGGGAAAACTTGTATTCCAGCCCAAAACAACGGGATACATCGTTTTAGATCGAAACTAGCGAGATTCACAAACATCGATTTTACAAGTCGTCGAAGAGTAGACGAGACCTGTAAACTTTTTCTCTCAGAACTGGAGGAAAACTTGTATTCCGGCTCAAAACAACGAAATACATCGTTTTAGATCGAAACTAGCGAGATTCACGAACATCGATTTTACAAGTCGTCGAAGAGTAGACGAGACCTGTAAACTTTTTCTCTCAGAACTGCGCGAAAACTTGTATTCCGGCTCAAAACAACGAGATTCATCGTTTTAGATCGAAACTAGCAAAATTCACGAGCATCGATTTTACAAGTCGTCGAAAAGTAGACGAGAGAAAGGTGTAAACTTTTTCTCTCAGAACTGCGCGAAAACTTGTATTCCGGCTCAAAATAACGGGGTACCTCGTTTTAGATCGAAACTAGCAAAATTCACGAACTTCGATTTTACAAGTCGTCGAAGAGTAGACGATAGAAAGGTGTAAACTTTTTCTCTCAGAACAGTGCGAAAACTTGAATTCCGGCTGAAAACAACGGGATACATCGTTTTAGATCGAAACTAGCGAGATTCACGAACATCGATTTTACAAGTCGTCGAAGAGTAGACGAGAGAAAGCTGTAAACTTTTTCTCTCAGAACTGCGCGAAAACTTGTATTCCTGCTCAAAACACCGGGATACATCGTTTTAGATTGAAACTAGCGAGATTCACGAACATCGATTTTACAAGTCATCGAAGAGTAGACCAGAGAGAGCTGTAAACTTTTTCTCTCAGAACTGCGGGATAACTTGTATTCCAGCTCAAAACAACGGGATACATCGTTTTAGATCAAAACTGGCGAGATTTACGAACTTTGATTTTACAAGTCGTCGAAGAGTAGACGAGAGAGCGCTGTAAACTTTTTCTCTCAGAACTGCGCGAAAACTTGTATTCCGGCTCGAAACAACGGAATACATTGTTTTAGATCGAAACTAGCAAATATCACGAGCATCGATTTTACAAGTCGTCGAAGAGCCGACGAGAGAAAGGTGTAAACTTTTTCTCTCAGAACTGCGCGAAAACTTGTATTCCGGCTCAAAATAACGGGATACATCGTTTTAGATCAAAACTAGCAAAATTCACGAGCATCCATTTTACTAGTCGTCGAAGAGTAGACGAGAGAAAGGTATAAACTTTTTCTCTTAGAACTGCGCGAAAACTTGTATTCCGGCTCAAAACAACGAGATACATCGTCTTAGATCGAAACTAGCAAATTCACGAGCATCGATTTTACAAGTCGTCGAAGAGTAGACGAGAGAAAGGTGTAAACTTTTTCTCTCAGAACTGCGCGAAAACTTGTATTCCGGCTCAAAATAACGGGATACATCGTTTTAGATCAAAACTAGCAAAATTCACGAGCATCCATTTTACTAGTCGTCGAAGAGTAGACGAGAGAAAGGTATAAACTTTTTCTCTTAGAACTGCGCGAAAACTTGTATTCCGGCTCAAAATAACGGGATACATCGCTTTAGATCGAAACTAGCAAAATTCACGAGCATCGATTTTACAAGTCGTCGAAGAGCGGACGAGAGAACGGTGTAAACTTTTTTCTCTTAGAACTGCACGAAAACTTGTATTCCGGCTCAAAACAACGGGATACATCGTTTTAGATCGAAACTAGCAAAATTCACGAGCATCGATTTTACAAGTCGTCGAAGAGTAGACGAGAGAGCGCTGTAAACTTTTTCTCTCAGAACTGCGGGATAACTTGTATTCCAGCTCAAAACAACGGGATACATCGTTTTAGATCGAAACTAGCGAGATTCACGAACATCGATTTTACAAGTCGTCGAAGAGTAGACGAGACCTGTAAACTTTTTCTCTCAGAACTGGAGGAAAACTTGTATTCCGGCTCAAAACAACGGGATACATCGTTTTAGATCGAAACTAGCGAGATTTACGCACTTCGATTTTACAACACGTCGAAGAGTAGACGAGAGAGAGCAGTAAGCTTTTTCTCTCAGAACTGCGCGAAAACTTGTATTCCGGCTCAAAACAACGAGATACATCGTTTTAGATCGAAACTAGAAAAATTCACGAGCATCGAGTTTACAAGACGTTGAAGTGTAGACGAGAGAAAGGTGTAAACTTTTTCTCTCAGAACTGCGCGAAAACTTGTATTCCGGCTCAAAACACCGGGATACATCGTTTTAGATTGAAACTAGGCGATTCACGAACATAAATTTTACAAGTCGTCAAAGAGTAGACGAGAGCTGTAAACTTTTTCTCTCAGAACTGCGGGAAAACTTGTATTTCAGCCCAAAACAACGGGATACATCGTTTTAGATCGAAACTAGCGTGATTCACAAACATCGATTTTACAAGTCGTCGAAGAGTAGACGAGACCTGTAAACTTTTTCTCTCAGAACTGGAGGAAAACTTGTATTCCGGCTCAAAACAACGGAATACATCGTTTTAGATCGAAACTAGCGAGATTCACGAACATCGATTTTACAAGTCGTTGAAGAGTAGACGAGACCTGTAAACTTTTTCTCTCAGAACTGCGCGAAAACTTGTATTCCGGCTCAAAACAACGAGATTCATCGTTTTAGATCGAAACTAGCAAAATTCACGAGCATCGATTTTACATGTCGTCGAAGAGTAGACGAGAGAAAGGTGTAAACTTTTTCTCTCAGAACTGCGCGAAAACTTGTATTCCGGCTCAAAATAACGGGATACCTCGTTTTAAATCGAAACTAGCAAAATTCACGAACTTCGATTTTACAAGTCGTCGAAGAGCAGACGAGAGAAAGGTTTAAACTTTTTCTCTCAGAACTGCGCGAAAACTTGTATTCCGGCTCAAAACAACGAGATAAATCGTTTTAGATAGAAGCTAGCAAAATTCACGAGCATCGATTTTACAAGTCGTCGAAGAGTAGACGATAGAAAGGTGTAAACGTTTTCTCTCAGAACAGTGCGAAAACTTGAATTCCGGCTGAAAACACCGGGATACATCGTTTTAGATTGAAACTAGCGAGATTCACGAACATCGATTTTACAAGTCATCGAAGAGTAGACCAGAGAGAGCTGTAAACTTTTTCTCTCAGAACTGCGGGATAACTTGTATTCCAGCTCAAAACAACAGGATACATCGTTTTAGATCAAAACTGGCGAGATTTACGAACTTTGATTTTACAAGTCGTCGAAGAGTAGACGAGAGAGCGCTGTAAACTTTTTCTCTCAGAACTGCGCGAAAACTTGTATTCCGGCTCGAAACAACGGAATACATTGTTTTAGATCGAAACTAGCAAATATCACGAGCATCGATTTTACAAGTCGTCGAAGAGCCGACGAGAGAAAGGTGTAAACTTTTTCTCTCAGAACTGCGCGAAAACTTGTAGTCCGGCTCAAAATAACGGGATACATCGTTTTAGATCAAAACTAGCAAAATTCACGAGCATCCATTTTACTAGTCGTCGAAGAGTAGACGAGAGAAAGGTATAAACTTTTTCTCTTAGAACTGCGCGAAAACTTGTATTCCGGCTCAAAACAACGAGATACATCGTCTTAGATCGAAACTAGCAAATTCACGAGCATCAATTTTACAAGTCGTCAAAGAGTAGACGAGAGAAAGGTGTAAACTTTTTCTCTCAGAACTGCGCGAAAACTTGTATTCCGGCTCAAAATAACGGGATACATCGTTTTAGATCAAAACTAGCAAAATTCACGAGCATCCATTTTACTAGTCGTCGAAGAGTAGACGAGAGAAAGGTATAAACTTTTTCTCTTAGAACTGCGCGAAAACTTGTATTCCGGCTCAAAATAACGGGATACATCGCTTTAGATCGAAACTAGCAAAATTCACGAGCATCGATTTTACAAGTCGTCGAAGAGCGGACGAGAGAAAGGTGTAAACTTTTTCTCTCAGAACTGCGCGAAAACTTGTATTCCGGCTCAAAATAACGGGATACATCGCTTTAGATCGAAACTAGCAAAATTCACGAGCATCGATTTTACTAGTCGTCGAAGAGTAGACGAGAGAACGGTGTAAACTTTTTCTCTTAGAACTGCACGAAAACTTGTATTCCGGCTCAAAACAACGGGATACATCGTTTTAGATCGAAACTAGCAAAATTCACGAGCATCGATTTTACAAGTCGTCGAAGAGTAGACGAGAGAGCGCTGTAAACTTTTTCTCTCAGAACTGCGGGATAACTTGTATTCCAGCTCAAAACAACGGGATAAATCGTTTTAGATCGAAACTAGCGAGATTCACGAACATCGATTTTACAAGTCGTCGAAGAGTAGACGAGACCTGTAAACTTTTTCTCTCAGAACTGGAGGAAAACTTGTATTCCGGCTCAAAACAACGGGATACATCGTTTTAGATCGAAACTAGCGAGATTTACGCACTTCGATTTTACAACTCGTCGAAGAGTAGACGAGAGAGAGCAGTAAGCTTTTTCTCTCAGAACTGCGCGAAAACTTGTATTCCGGCTCAAAACAACGAGATACATCGTTTTAGATCGAAACTAGAAAAATTCACGAGCATCGAGTTTACAAGACGTTGAAGTGTAGACGAGAGAAAGGTGTAAACTTTTTCTCTCAGAACTGCGCGAAAACTTGTATTCCGGCTCAAAACACCGGGATACATCGTTTTAGATTGAAACTAGGCGATTCACGAACATAAATTTTACAAGTCGTCAAAGAGTAGACGAGAGCTGTAAACTTTTTCTCTCAGAACTGCGGGAAAACTTGTATTCCAGCCCAAAAGAACGGGATACATCGTTTTAGATCGAAACCAGCGAGATTCACGAACATCGATTTTACAAGTCGTCGAAGAGTAGACGAGAGAAAGCTGTAAACTTTTTCTCTCAGAACTGCGCGAAAACTTGTATTCCTGCTCAAAACACCGGGATACATCGTTTTAGATTGAAACTAGCGAGATTCACGAACATCGATTTTACAAGTCATCGAAGAGTAGACCAGAGAGCTGTAAACTTTTTCTCTCAGAACTGCGGGATAACTTGTATTCCAGCTCAAAACAACGGGATACATCGTTTTAGATCAAAACTGGCGAGATTTACGAACTTTGATTTTACAAGTCGTCGAAGAGTAGACGAGAGAGCGCTGTAAACTTTTTCTCTCAGAACTGCGCGAAAACTTGTATTCCGGCTCGAAACAACGGAATACATTGTTTTAGATCGAAACTAGCAAATATCACGAGCATCGATTTTACAAGTCGTCGAAGAGCCGACGAGATAAAGGTGTAAACTTTTTCTCTCAGAACTGCGCGAAAACTTGTATTCCGGCTCAAAATAACGGGATACATCATTTTAGATCAAAACTAGCAAAATTCACGAGCATCCATTTTACTAGTCGTCGAAGAGTAGACGAGAGAAAGGTATAAACCTTTTCTCTTAGAACTGCGCGAAAACTTGTATTCCGGCTCAAAACAACGAGATACATCGTCTTAGATCGAAACTAGCAAATTCACGAGCATCGATTTTACAAGTCGTCGAAGAGTAGACGAGAGAAAGGTGTAAACTTTTTCTCTCAGAACTGCGCGAAAACTTGTATTCCGGCTCAAAATAACGGGATACATCGTTTTAGATCAAAACTAGCAAAATTCACGAGCATCCATTTTACTAGTCGTCGAAGAGTAGACGAGAGAAAGGTATAAACTTTTTCTCTTAGAACTGCGCGAAAACTTGTATTCCTGCTCAAAATAACGGGATACATCGCTTTAGATCGAAACTAGCAAAATTCACGAGCATCGATTTTACTAGTCGTCGAAGAGTAGACGAGAGAACGGTGTAAACTTTTTCTCTTAGAACTGCACGAAAACTTGTATTCCGGCTCAAAACAACGGGATACATCGTTTTAGATCGAAACTAGCAAAATTCACGAGCATCGATTTTACAAGTCGTCGAAGAGTAGACGAGAGAGCGCTGTAAACTTTTTCTCTCAGAACTGCGGGATAACTTGTATTCCAGCTCAAAACAACGGGATACATCGTTTTAGATCGAAACTAGCGAGATTCGCGAACATCGATTTTACAAGTCGTCGAAGAGTAGACGAGACCTGTAAACTTTTTCTCTCAGAACTGGAGGAAAACTTGTATTCCGGCTCAAAACAACGGGATACATCGTTTTAGATCGAAACTAGCGAGATTTACGCACTTCGATTTTACAACTCGTCGAAGAGTAGACGAGAGAGAGCAGTAAGCTTTTTCTCTCAGAACTGCGCGAAAACTTGTATTCCGGCTCAAAACAACGAGATACATCGTTTTAGATCGAAACTAGAAAAATTCACGAGCATCGAGTTTACAAGACGTTGAAGTGTAGACGAGAGAAAGGTGTAAACTTTTTCTCTCAGAACTGCGCGAAAACTTGTATTCCGGCTCAAAACACCGGGATACATCGTTTTAGATTGAAACTAGGCGATTCACGAACATAAATTTTACAAGTCGTCAAAGAGTAGACGAGAGCTGTAAACTTTTTCTCTCAGAACTGCGGGAAAACTTGTATTTCAGCCCAAAACAACGGGATACATCGTTTTAGATCGAAACTAGCGAGATTCACAAACATCGATTTTACAAGTCGTCGAAGAGTAGACGAGACCTGTAAACTTTTTCTCTCAGAACTGGAGGAAAACTTGTATTCCGGCTCAAAACAACGGAATACATCGTTTTAGATCGAAACTAGCGAGATTCACGAACATCGATTTTACAAGTCGTTGAAGAGTAGACGAGACCTGTAAACTTTTTCTCTCAGAAGTGCGCGAAAACTTGTATTCCGGCTCAAAACAACGAGATTCATCGTTTTAGATCGAAACTAGCAAAATTCACGAGCATCGATTTTACAAGTCGTCGAAGAGTAGACGAGAGAAAGGTGTAAACTTTTTCTCTCAGAACTGCGCGAAAACTTGTATTCCGGCTCAAAATAACGGGATACCTCGTTTTAGATCGAAACTAGCAAAATTCACGAACTTCGATTTTACAAGTCGTCGAAGAGCAGACGAGAGAAAGGTTTAAACTTTTTCTCTCAGAACTGCGCGAAAACTTGTATTCCGGCTCAAAACAACGAGATAAATCGTTTTAGATAGAAGCTAGCAAAATTCACGAGCATCGATTTTACAAGTCGTCGAAGAGTAGACGAGAGAACGGTGTAAACTTTTTCTCTTAGAACTGCACGAAAACTTGTATTCCGGCTCAAAACAACGGGATACATCGTTTTAGATCGAAACTAGCAAAATTCACGAGCATCGATTTTACAAGTCGTCGAAGAGTAGACGAGAGAGCGCTGTAAACTTTTTCTCTCAGAACTGCGGGATAACTTGTATTCCAGCTCAAAACAACGGGATACATCGTTTTAGATCGAAACTAGCGAGATTCACGAACATCGATTTTACAAGTCGTCGAAGAGTAGACGAGACCTGTAAACTTTTTCTCTCAGAACTGGAGGAAAACTTGTATTCCGGCTCAAAACAACGGGATACATCGTTTTAGATCGAAACTAGCGAGATTTACGCACTTCGATTTTACAACTCGTCGAAGAGTAGACGAGAGAGAGCAGTAAGCTTTTTCTCTCAGAACTGCGCGAAAACTTGTATTCCGGCTCAAAACAACGGGATACATCGTTTTAGATCGAAACTAGCAAAATTCACGAGCATCGAGTTTACAAGACGTTGAAGAGTAGACGAGAGAAAGGTGTAAACTTTTTCTCTCAGAACTGCGCGAAAACTTGTATTCCGGCTCAAAACACCGGGATACATCGTTTTAGATTGAAACTAGGCAATTCACGAACATAAATTTTACAAGTCGTCAAAGAGTAGACGAGAGCTGTAAACTTTTTCTCTCAGAACTGCGGGAAAACTTGTATTCCAGCCCAAAACAACGGGATACATCGTTTTAGATCGAAACTAGCGAGATTCACAAACATCGATTTTACAAGTCGTCGAAGAGTAGACGAGACCTGTAAACTTTTTCTCTCAGAACTGGAGGAAAACTTGTATTCCGGCTCAAAACAACGGAATACATCGTTTTAGATCGAAACTAGCGAGATTCACGAACATCGATTTTACAAGTCGTCGAAGAGTAGACGAGACCTGTAAACTTTTTCTCTCAGAACTGCGCGAAAACTTGTATTCCGGCTCAAAACAACGAGATTCATCGTTTTAGATCGAAACTAGCAAAATTCACGAGCATCGATTTTACAAGTCGTCGAAGAGTAGACGAGAGAAAGGTGTAAACTTTTTCTCTCAGAACTGCGCGAAAACTTGTATTCCGGCTCAAAATAACGGGATACCTCGTTTTAGATCGAAACTAGCAAAATTCACGAACTTCGATTTTACAAGTCGTCGAAGAGCAGACGAGAGAAAGGTTTAAACTTTTTCTCTCAGAACTGCGCGAAAACTTGTATTCCGGCTCAAAACAACGAGATAAATCGTTTTAGATAGAAGCTAGCAAAATTCACGAGCATCGATTTTACAAGTCGTCGAAGAGTAGACGATAGAAAGGTGTAAACGTTTTCTCTCAGAACAGTGCGAAAACTTGAATTCCGGCTGAAAACAACGGGATACATCGTTTTAGATCGAAACTAGCGAGATTCACGAACATCGATTTTACAAGTCGTCGAAGAGTAGACGAGAGAGAGCTGTAAACTTTTTCTCTCAGAACTGCGCGAAAACTTGTATTCCGGCTCAAAACAACGAGGATACATCGTTTTAGATCGAAACTAGCGAGATTCACGAACATCGATTTTACAAGTCGTCGAAGAGTAGACGAGAGAAAGGTGTAAACTTTTTCTCTCAGAACTGCGCGAAAACTTGTATTCCGGCTCAAAACAACGGGATACATCGTTTTAGATCGAAACTAGCAAAATTCACGAGCATCGATTTTACTAGTCGTCGAAGAGTAGACGAGAGAAAGGTGTAAACTTTTTCTCTTAGAACTGCACGAAAACTTGTATTCCGGCTCAAAACAACGGGATACATCGTTTTAGATCGAAACTAGCAAAATTCACGAGCATCGATTTTACAAGTCGTCGAAGAGTAGACGAGAGAAAGGTGTAAACTTTTTCTCTCAGAACTGCGCGAAAACTTGTATTCCGGCTCAAAACAACGAGATACATCGTTTTAGATAGAAACTAGCAAAATTCACGAGCATCGATTTTACAAGTCGTCGAAGAGTAGACGATAGAAAGGTGTAAACTTTTTCTCTCAGAACTGTGCGAAAACTTGAATTCCGGCTGAAAACAACGGGATACATCGTTTTAGATCGAAACTAGCGAGATTCACGAACATCGATTTTACAAGTCGTCGAAGAGTAGACGAGAGAAAGCTGTAAACTTTTTCTCTCAGAACTGCGCGAAAACTTGTATTCCGGCTCAAAACAACGGGATACATCGTTTTAGATCGAAACTAGCAAAATTCACGAGCATCGATTTTACAAGTCGTCGAAGAGTAGACGAGAGAAAGGTGTAAACTTTTTCTCTCAGAACTGCGCGAAAACTTGTATTCCGGCTCAAAACAACGGGATACATCGTTTTAGATCGAAACTAGGCGAGATTCACGAACTTTGATTTTACAAGTCGTCGAAGAGTAGACGAGAGAGCGCTGTAAACTTTTTCTCTCAGAACTGCGCGAAAACTTGTATTCCGGCTCAAAACAACGGGATACATCGTTTTAGATCGAAACTAGCAAATTCACGAGCATCGATTTTACAAGTCGTCGAAGAGTAGACGAGAGAAAGGTGTAAACGTTTTCTCTCAGAACTGCGCGAAAACTTGTATTCCGGCTCAAAACAACGGGATACATCGTTTTAGATCGAAACTAGCGAGATTCACGAACATCGATTTTACAAGTCGTCGAAGAGTAGACGAGAGAAAGCTGTAAACTTTTTCTCTCAGAACTGCGCGAAAACTTGTATTCCGGCTCAAAACAACGGGATACATCGTTTTAGATCGAAACTAGCAAAATTCACGAGCATCGATTTTACAAGTCGTCGAAGAGTAGACGAGAGAAAGGTGTAAACTTTTTCTCTCAGAACTGCGCGAAAACTTGTATTCCGGCTCAAAACACCGGGATACATCGTTTTAGATTGAAACTAGCGAGATTCACGAACATCGATTTTACAAGTCGTCGAAGAGTAGACGAGAGAGAGCTGTAAGCTTTTTCTCTCAGAACTGCGCGAAAACTTGTATTCCGGCTCAAAACAACGGGATACATCGTTTTAGATCGAAACTAGCAAAATTCACGAGCATCGATTTTACAAGTCGTCGAAGAGTAGACGAGAGAAAGGTGTAAACTTTTTCTCTCAGAACTGCGCGAAAACTTGTATTCCGGCTCAAAACAACGGGATACATCGTTTTAGATCGAAACTAGCTAAATTCACGAGCATCGATTTTACAAGTCGTCGAAGAGTAGACGAGAGAAAGGTGTAAACTTTTTCTCTCAGAACTGCGCGAAAACTTGTATTCCGGCTCAAAACAACGGGATACATCGTTTTAGATCGAAACTAGCGAGATTCACGAACATCGATTTTACAAGTCGTCGAAGAGTAGACGAGAGAAAGCTGTAAACTTTTTCTCTCAGAACTGCGGGAAAACTTGTATTCCGGCTCGAAACAACGGGATACATTGTTTTAGATCGAAACTAGCGAGATTCACGAACATCGATTTTACAAGTCGTCGAAGAGTAGACCAGAGACGCTGTAAACTTTTTCTCTCAGAACTGCGGGAAACTTGTATTCCGGCTCAAAACAACGGGATACATCGTTTTAGATCAAAACTAGCGAGATTTACGAACTTAGATTTTACAAGTCGTCGAAGAGTAGACGAGAGAGCGCTGTAAACTTTTTCTCTCAGAACTGCGCGAAAACTTGTATTCCGGCTCGAAACAACGGGATACATTGTTTTAGATCGAAACTAGCAAATATCACGAGCATCGATTTTACAAGTCGTCGAAGAGCCGACGAGAGAAAGGTGTAAACGTTTTCTCTCAGAACTGCGCGAAAACTTGTATTCCGGCTCAAAATAACGGGATACATCGTTTTAGATCGAAACTAGCAAAATTCACGAGCATCGATTTTACTAGTCGTCGAAGAGTAGACGAGAGAAAGGTCTAAACTTTTTCTCTTAGAACAGCACGAAAACTTGTATTCCGGCTCAAAACAACGGGATACATCGTTTTAGATCGAAACTAGCAAAATTCACGAGCATCGATTTTACAAGTCGTCGAAGAGTAGACGAGAGAAAGGTATAAACTTTTTCTCTCAGAACTGCGCGAAAACTTGTATTCCGGCTCAAAACACCGGGATACATCGTTTTAGATTGAAACTAGCGAGATTCACGAACATCGATTTTACAAGTCGTCGAAGAGTAGACGAGAGAGAGCTGTAAGCTTTTTCTCTCAGAACTGCGCGAAAACTTGTATTCCGGATCAAAACAACGAGATACATCGTCTTAGATCGAAACTGGCAAATTCACGAGCATCGATTTTACAAGTCGTCGAAGAGTAGACGAGAGAAAGGTGTAAACTTTTTCTCTCAGATCTGCGCGAAAACTTGTATTCCGGCTCAAAATAACGGGATACATCGTTTTAGATCGAAAATAGCTAAATTCACGAGCATCGATTTTACTAGTCGTCGAAGAGTAGACGAGAGAAAGGTATAAACTTTTTCTCTTAGAACTGCACGAAAACGTGTATTCCGGCTCAAAACAACGGGATACATCGTTTTAGATTGAAACTAGCGCGATTCACGAACATCAATTTTACAAGTCGTCAAAGAGTAGACGAGAGCTGTAAACTTTTTCTGTCAGAACTGCGGGAAAACTTGTATTCCAGCCCGAAACAACGGGATACATTGTTTTAGATCGAAACTAGCGAGATTCACGAACATCGATTTTACAAGTCGTCAAAGAGTAGACGAGACCTGTAAACTTTTTCTCTCAGAACTGGAGGAAACTTGTATTCCGGCTCAAAACAACGGAATACATCGTTTTAGATCGAAACTAGAGAGATTTACGCAATTAGATTTTACAAGTCGTCAAAGAGTAGACGAGAGAAAGGTGTAAACTTTTTCTCTCAGATCTGCGCGAAAACTTGTATTCCGGCTCAAAATAACGGGATACATCGTTTTAGATCGAAACTAGCAAAATTCCCGAGCATCGATTTTTCTAGTCGTCGAAGAGTAGACGAGAGAAAGGTATAAACTTTTTCTCTTAGAACTGCACGAAAACTTGTATTCCGGCTCAAAAGAACGAGATTCATCGTTTTAGATCGAAACTAGCAAAATTCACGAGCATCAATTTTACAAGTCGTCGAAGAGTAGACGAGAGAAAGTTGTAAACTTTTTCTCTCAGAACTGCGCGAAAACTTGTATTCCGGCTCGAAACAACGGGATACATTGTTTTAGATCGAAACTAGCAAATATCACGAGCATCGATTTTACAAGTCGTCGAAGAGCCGACGAGAGAAAGGTGTAAACTTTTTCTCTCAGAACTGCGCGAAAACATGTATTCCGGCACCGCAGTTACGATGTCACGCTCACCGCTGATGTTCTTCCAGGTGCTGCTGCTATCATTCTTGGGCCAGCTGTCTCCTGTAACGCCGGCACCGCTATGGCTGGATATACCACAATTCCCTTGGTGTCCTGATGCCGCAAAGAATTGTGCGACCGGATCCTCAGCCGAGTACACCGCATCACCGTATCCACCACTGCCAGTTCTGGACGCTGCGGTGTACGCAGTCCGGCAACACGGAACAGCGTCAGCTGACCCAGCCGCACAAAAGCGCCCACCTTTCACCGACGCACCGGGCCACGGCACCGCAGTTACGATGTCACGCTCACCGCTGATGTTCTTCCAGGTGCTGCTGCTATCATTCTTGGGCCAGCTGTCTCCTGTAACGCCGGCACCGCTATGGCTGGATATACCACAATTCCCTTGGTGTCCTGATGCCGCAAAGAATTGTGCGACCGGATCCTCAGCCGAGTACACCGCATCACCGTATCCACCACTGCCAGTTCTGGACGCTGCGGTGTACGCAGTCCGGCAACACGGAACAGCGTCAGCTGACCCAGCCGCACAAAAGCGCCCACCTTTCACCGGCGCACCGGGCCACGGCACCGCAGTTACGATGTCACGCTCACCGCTGATGTTCTTCCAGGTTTGTCCGTACGAAACTTCCTGTTACCGAAATGATGATATTTGCCTTTTCGCGGTGTCGTGGCCACCCAATTCTTTCAAAAGTGTTCGTGCTGCTTTGATGTACCTTTGGCGCGTCCTACTGCTCGGTGGCGATGTTGAGTCCAACCCTGGGCCCATGACTAAGGCACAAGAGGAAAAGCTAGACAATGTTGCTCTTGCGGTCCAGCGGCTGGAAACTAGCCATACAACAGTTCTGGAATCATTGAATAAGATCCTTAACATTCATATCAGCCTAAAGAATGACTTGGATGCACTAACAAAGCGTGTCGTTGAACTGGAATCTAAAATAGAATTGGCGCCAGCTGCTCAGTCCCAGTTCAGCCCGAATTTAGAATTCTCTAAAATGCAAGACAAAATTGACGATTTAGAAAACCGGTCTAGACGGTCGAATGTTCTTTTTTATGGCATCCAAGATACAGACGATGAAACCTGGGATACTTCGGAGCAGCTCGTGAATGAATTTTGCTCCACCAACCTTGACGTCTTATCAACCTCGATTGTGAGAGCGCATCGTCTGGGCCGTTTTTCGCCAAGTAAGAAGAGACCAATCATTGCAAAATTCTACAATGATAAAGATGTTGAATCTTTACTAAGCAACGGTTCAAAGCTCAAGGGTACAGATTTCAGCATCTCTCGCGATTATTCTGAGGCCGTCCGACAAAAGCGCCGTCATCTCTGGCAGTACGCCAAATCCGTGAAAAAGGAAGGCGACCGCATTCGTCTCGCATTTAATAAGCTTCACATTAATAACGATGCCTATGTATGGGACACTAAGGCTGATCGCGTGGTATGTGTTTCTCAGCACCCCTCGCAAGAAGACGGACGTTCTTCTGTCACTTACTGAAATCAGATCCCAGCTTTCCTTTTTTCTCAAAGTTCGTCATGTAATACTCCCAAAACCATTTCTTTCCTTTACACTAACATCAGAAGTGTTTTATCGAAAGATGTCGCAATATCTTCGCTAATCGACTCGTGCTCCGCATCATTAGTTGCGCTAACCGAAACATGGCTCAGTGATGTTATTCCTGATGATTCAATTTTTGTAAGCCAGACACATTTTAACATCTTTCGCTGCGACAGACCGTACCGGAGAGGAGGTGGTGTACTCTTGGCGATAAGGGATGATTTGGCAACTGTGCCTCTCATTATTAGTTCTTTTCTTGAGTGTACATGGGTTTCTCTTAAGTGTTGTTCTAAAGTTATAATTATTGGTGTTTTTTACCGTCCTCCTAACATGAATAACGGCTTTTCTTCTGAATTTAATCGAATTCTGTGTGAAATATGTACGCGTTTTCCTAACTGTACTTTACTCATATTTGGAGACTTTAACTTTCCTAGTATCAACTGGTTCACACAATCCGTCACAGCGAGTGAAACTGAAGCTAACATGTTTCTTCAATCATGTCTTGACTTTTCACTATCGCAACTCATTACCAATCCCACGCGTCGCACATCGAGTACTGCCAACATTATAGACTTAATATTAACAAATAATCCCGATATTTGTTCAGACATTATTCATTTAGATGGCATTTCGGATCATGACGTAATAACAGGACGCATAACTGGTTCTTTTAAGGAAAAGAAAACGACTGTTAAACAAATCAGATGTTACAACAGAGCTAACTATGAAAAAATAAATTCCGAATTCGAAATTTTTTCCACCAAGTTCATTAATCAATATTTATTGCGCACTGTTCAGCAAAACTGGGATTTATTCAAGAGTACTTTTAATAAACTTATCGATGATTTCGTTCCTCTAATGACCATTAGATGTAGCAGCAGTGCACCATGGTTTACCCAGAAGTTGCGACGTGCCAATAACAAGAAAAAGCGATTTTACCGACAGGCAGTGAAAAATGGTGTTCTAAGCGCGTGGGAAAAGTACAAGAAATGCGACAAGGACTACCAGTCACTACTGAAATCTACTCGACGTCACTTTTTCAATCACGACCTGTCATCTCTGCTAGCCAACAACCCTCGTAAATTCTGGCGCATCATAAATCCTGGCTTTCAACCCGACATTTTGCTTTCCGACAGCGACGGCGTCATAATTAAAGAGTATGAATGTGCTCAGGTTTTCAACGACGCCTTCTCATCAGTATTCACCAAAGAAGACATTAGCGCATTCCCTGACTTAGATATAATCCAAGATATTTGCATGCCTGAAATAGTTATTAATGAAACTGGTATTTTAGCTTTATTAAACAATCTTAAAATAACTAATAGTTCGGATCACCTCGGTTTCAACAATAAGTTGCTGAAGAACACATCCCAAAGCATTAGCGCTGTGTTGTCCTGTTTGTTTTCGCAATCATTATCGCACGGATTAATTCCTAATGACTGGCGGATAGCCAAAGTAATACCTATATTTAAATCAGGTGAGCGTTCCTCTCCATTAAACTATCGACCCATCTCGTTAACCAGCACTGTTTGCAAACTACTCGAACATATCATTCACAGCCAAGTCATCAGCTATCTCGAAGATCATAACATTATTTTCGATTATCAGCACGGTTTTCGCAAGGGATTTTCTTGTGATACTCAGTTAGCTGGCTTTATTAATGACTTACAATTATCACTTGACGCGGGCTTTCAGGTCGACGCAGTGTTGCTGGATTACTCAAAAGCTTTCGATCGGGTTCCTCATCAAAGACTTCTACTGAAACTAGCACAGCTTAATATACACCCTAACGTGCTCGCTTGGATTAAGGACTTTCTGTCATCTAGGACTCAGTTTACCTCCGTTAATAATTCTAACTCTTCCTCTGCTAATGTGACATCTGGGGTACCACAAGGAAGCGTGCTAGGGCCTTTGCTTTTTCTAATCTATATTAATGATTTACCTGCCTGTGTAACATCTAGACTTCGCCTTTTCGCTGATGACTGCGTAATTTACCGTAACATTACTACAGACAGTGACCGCCAATCTCTACAATCTGACCTGAACGCAGTAAGCTCTTGGTGCTCATCATGGTTAATGGCAATAAACGTTTCTAAAACTAAACTAATATCTTTCACTCGCCGTACAGCTCGCATTCCAACCACTTATATTCTAAATGACAATACTGTGGAACTAACATCAACATACAAGTACCTTGGGGTGCACCTTCAGTTTGACCTAACATGGCATCACCATATCGACCTCACTCTAGCATCTGCTAACCGCTCACTTGGTTTTCTTAAACGTAACCTCAGATACGCCCCTATACACGTTAAAAAGCTTGCTTATATAACTCTAATACGCCCTAAAATCGAATATGCTGCGGCCATTTGGGACCCTATTCAAGCCTACGTTATCACTAACATTGAATCCTTGCAAAACCGTGCTGTTCGTTTCATATTTTCAGACTACTCACCCTTCACAAGCCTTTCAGCATTAAAAAAACGTGCCGAACTGGAAGATTTATCATATCGCCGTAAACTTGCTCGCTTAACCCTTTTCCATAAGCTTTATCACCACCCATCCCTTCGCCGTGATTTGTTTCAGTCACCTGATGCTCTCTTTCCACGCCGTGATCATTCTTTCAAAGTTAAACGCGTAAACTGTCATTCATCGTCTTATGCCAATTCATTTATTCCCCGTACTATCACTGAATGGAATAGTTTGCCATCAGTCATCGCCACAGAAACTGACAAAAAAAAATTCCAAGAGCTTCTTCGCTGTGACGGAAATGAGTAAATGTTTGCTGTTTTTGTTAGTGTTCAATTTTTCTTTGTGTGATGCCTTATGTTTTACACTTACTTGTTGAAATGTATCGCGATTACTTATGATTGTACCTCCCCCCCCCCCTATGTAATACCCTCTTCTGGAGGGCCTTTAGGGGTAACTTGAATAAATAAATAAATAAATAAAAACAACGAGATAAATCGTTTTAGATAGAAGCTAGCAAAATTCACGAGCATCGATTTTACAAGTCGTCGAAGAGTAGACGATAGAAAGGTGTAAACTTTTTCTCTCAGAACAGTGCGAAAACTTGAATTCCGGCTGAAAACAACGGGATACATCGTTTTAGATCGAAACTAGCGAGATTCACGAACATCGATTTTACAAGTCGTCGAAGAGTAGACGAGAGAAAGCTGTAAACTTTTTCTCTCAGTACTGCGCGAAAACTTGTATTCCTGCTCAAAACAAAGGGATACATCGTTTTAGACCGAAACTAGCAAAATTCACGAGCATCGATTTTACAAGTCGTCGAAGAGTAGACGAGAGAAAGGTGTAAACTTTTTCTCTCAGAACTGCGCGAAAACTTGTATTCCGGCTCAAAACAACGGGATACATCGTTTTAGATCGGAAGTAGCGAGATTTATGCACTTTGATTGTACAAATCGTCGAAGAGTAGACGAGAGAAAGCTGTAAACTTTTTCTCTCAGAACTGCGCGAAAACTTGTATTCCGGCTCAAAACAATGGGATACATCGTTTTAGATCAAAACTAGCGAGATTTACGAACTTTGATTTTACAAGTCGGCGAAGAGTACACGAGAGAGCACTGTAAACTCTTTCTCTCAGAACTGCACGAAAACTTGAATTCCGGCTG
This sequence comes from Amblyomma americanum, assembly GCA_030143305.2. Lineage (NCBI taxonomy): Eukaryota > Metazoa > Arthropoda > Arachnida > Ixodida > Ixodidae > Amblyomma > Amblyomma americanum. The sequence goes on along the minus strand of JARKHS020032777.1, from coordinate 23,231 downwards.
AAAACAACACGATACATCGTTTTAGATCGAAACTAGCGAAATTCACGAACATCGATTTTACTAGTCGTCGAAGAGTAGGCGTGAGAAGGTGTAAACTTTTTCTCTGAGAACTGCGGGAAAACTTGTATTCCGGCTCGAAACAACGGGATACATTGTTTTAGATCGAAAGTAGCAAATATCACGAGCATCGATTTTACAAGTCGCCGAGGAGCCGACGAGAGAAAGGTGTAAACTTTTTATCTCAGAACTGCGCGAAAACTTGTATTCCGGCTCAAAACAACGAGATACATCGTTTTAGATGGAAACTAGCGAGATTCACGAATATCGATTTTACAAGTCGTCGAAGTGTAGACGAGAGAGAGCTGTAAACTTTTTCTCTCAGAACTGCGGGAAAACTTGTATTCCAGCCCAATACAACGGGATACATCGTTTTAGATCGAAACTACCGAGATTTACGAACTTCGATTTTACATGCCGTCGGAGAGCTGACGAGAGAACGGTGTAAACTTTTTCTCTCAGAACTGCGCAAAAACTTGTATTCCGGCTCAAAACAACGAGATAAATCGTTTTAGATAGAAGCTAGCAAAATTCATGAGCATCGATTTTACAAGTCGTCGAAGAGTAGACGAGAGAAAGGTGTAAACTTTTTCTCTCAGAACAGTGCGAAAACTTGAATTCCGGCTGAAAACAACGGGATACATCGTTTTAGATCGAAAGTAGCGAGATTTATGCACTTCGATTGTACAAATCGTCGAAGAGTAGACGAGAGAAAGCTCTAAACTTTTTCTCTCAGAACTGCGCGAAAACTTGTATTCCGGCTCAAAACAACGAGATACATCGTTTTAGATCGAAACTAGCAAAATTCACGAGCATCGAGTTTACAAGTCGTCGAAGAGTAGACGAGAGAAAGGTGTAAACTTTTTCTCTCAGTACTGCGCGAAAACTTGTATTCCTGCTCAAAACAAAGGGATACATCGTTTTTGATCGAAACAAACGAGATTCACGAACATCGATTTTACTAGTCGTCGAAGAGTAGACGAGAGAAAGGTATAAACGTTTTCTCTCAGAACTGCGCGAAAACTTGTATTCCGGCTAAAAACAACGAGATACATTGTTTTAGATCGAAACTAGCAAATATCACGAGCATCGATTTTACAAGTCGTCGAAGAGCCGACGAGAGAAAGGTGTAAACTTTTTCTCTCCGAACTGCGCGAAAACTTGTATTCCGGCTCAAAATAACGGGATACATCGTTTTAGATCGAAACTAGCAAAATTCACGAGCATCGATTTTACTAGTCGTCGAAGATTAGACGAGAGAAAGGTATAAACTTTTTCTCTCAGAACTGCGCGAAAACTTGTATTCCGGCTCAAAACACCGGGATACATCGTTTTAGATTGAAACTAGCGAGATTCACGAACATCGATTTTACAAGTCGTCGAAGAGTAGACGAGAGAAAGCTGTAAACTTTTTCTCTCAGAACTGCGGGATAACTTGTATTCCAGCTCAAAACAGCGGGATACATCGTTTTAGATCGAAACTAGCGAGATTCACGAACATCGAGTTTACAAGTCGTCGAAGAGTAGACGAGACCTGTAAACTTTTTCTCTCAGAACTGGAGAAAAACTTGTATTCCGGCTCAAAACAACGAGATACATCGTTTTAGATCGAAACTAGCGAGATTTACGCACTTCGATTTTACAACTCGTCGAAGAGTAGACGAGAGAGAGCTGTGAGCTTTTTCTCTCAGAACTGCGCGAAAACTTGTATTCCGGCTCAAAACAACGAGATAAATCGTTTTAGATAGAAGCTAGCAAAATTCACGAGCATCGATTTTACAAGTCGTCGAAGAGTAGACGATAGAAAGGTGTAAACGTTTTCTCTCAGAACAGTGCGAAAACTTGAATTCCGGCTGAAAACAACGGGATACATCGTTTTAGATCGAAACTAGCGAGATTCACGAACATCGATTTTACAAGTCGTCGAAGAGTAGACGAGAGAAAGCTGTAAACTTTTTCTCTCAGAACTGCGCGAAAACTTGTATTCCGGCTCAAAACACCGGGATACATCGTTTTGATTGAAACTAGCGAGATTCACGAACATCGATTTTACAAGTCATCGAAGAGTAGACCAGAGAGAGCTGTAAACTTTTTCTCTCAGAACTGCGGGATAACTTGTATTCCAGCTCAAAACAACGGGATACATCGTTTTAGATCAAAACTGGCGAGATTTAAGAACTTTGATTTTACAAGTCGTCGAAGAGTAGACGAGAGAGCGCTGTAAACTTTTTCTCTCAGAACTGCGCGAAAACTTGTATTCCGGCTCGAAACAACGGGATACATTGTTTTAGATCGAAACTAGCAAATATCACGAGCATCGATTTTACAAGTCGTCGAAGAGCCGACGAGAGAAAGGTGTAAACTTTTTCTCTCAGAACTGCGCGAAAACTTGTATTCTGGCTCAAAATAACGGGATACATCGTTTTAGATTGAAACTAGCGAGATTCACGAACATCGACTTTACAAGTCGTCGAAGAGTAGACCAGAGAGAGCTGTAAACTTTTTCTCTCAGAACTGCGGGATAACTTGTATTCCAGCTCAAAACAGCGGGATACATCGTTTTAGATCGAAACTAACGAGATTCACGAACATCGATTTTACAAGTCGTCGAAGAGTAGACGAGACCTGTAAACTTTTTCTCTCAGAACTGGAGGAAAACTTGTATTCCGGCTCAAAACAACGAGATACATCGTTTTAGATCGAAACTAGCGAGATTTACGCACTTCGATTTTACAACTCGTCGAAGAGTAGACGAGAGAGAGCTGTAAGCTTTTTCTCTCAGAACTGCGCGAAAACTTGTATTCCGGCTCAAAACAACGAGATACATCGTCTTAGATCGAAACTAGCAAATTCATGAGCATCGATTTTACAAGTCGTCGAAGAGTAGACGAGAGAAAGGTGTAAACGTTTTCTCTCAGAACTGCGCGAAAACTTGTATTCCGGCTCAAAATAACGGGATACATCGTTTTAGATCAAAACTAGCAAAATTCACGAGCATCCATTTTACTAGTCGTCGAAGAGTAGACGAGAGAAAGGTATAAACTTTTTCTCTTAGAACTGCACGAAAACTTGTATTCCGGCTCAAAACAACGGGATACATCGTTTTAGATCGAAACTAGCAAAATTCACGAGCATCGAGTTTACAAGTCGTTGAAGAGTAGACGAGAGAAAGGTGTAAACTTTTTCTCTCAGAACTGCCCGAAAAGTTGTATTCCGGCTCAAAACAACGAGATAAATTGTTTTAGATAGAAGCTAGCAAAATTCACGAGCATCAATTTTACAAGTCGTCGAAGAGTAGACGATAGAAAGGTGTAAACTTTTTCTCTCAGAACTGTGCGAAAACTTGAATTCCGGCTGAAAACAACGGGATACATCGTTTTAGATCGAAACTAGCGAGATTCACGAACATCGATTTTACAAGTCGTCGAAGAGTAGACGAGAGAAAGCTGTAAACGTTTTCTCTCAGAACTGCGCGAAAACTTGTATTCCGGCTCAAAACACCGGGATACATCGTTTTAGATTGAAACTAGCGAGATTCACGAACATCGATTTTACAAGTCATCGAAGAGTAGACCAGAGAGAGCTGTAAACTTTTTCTCTCAGAACTGCGGGATAACTTGTATTCCAGCTCAAAACAACGGGATACATCGTTTTAGATCAAAACTGGCGAGATTTACGAACTTTGATTTTACAAGTCGTCGAAGAGTAGACGAGAGAGCGCTGTAAACTTTTTCTCTCAGAACTGCGCGAAAACTTGTATTCCGGCTCGAAACAACGGGATACATTGTTTTAGATCGAAACTAGCAAATATCACGAGCATCGATTTTACAAGTCGTCGAAGAGCCGACGAGAGAAAGGTGTAAACGTTTTCTCTCAGAACTGCGCGAAAACTTGTATTCCGGCTCAAAATAACGGGATACATCGTTTTAGATCGAAACTAGCAAAATTCACGAGCATCGATTTTACTAGTCGTCGAAGAGTAGACGAGAGAAAGGTCTAAACTTTTTCGCTTAGAACAGCACGAAAACTTGTATTCCGGCTCAAAACAACGGGATACATCGTTTTAGATCGAAACTAGCAAAATTCACGAGCATCGATTTTACAAGTCGTCGAAGAGTAGACGAGACAAAGGTATAAACTTTTTCTCTCAGAACTGCGCGAAAACTTGTATTCCGGCTCAAAACACCGGGATACATCGTTTTAGATTGAAACTAGCGAGATTCACGAACATCGATTTTACAAGTCGTCGAAGAGTAGACCAGAGAGAGCTGTAAACTTTTTCTATCAGAACTGCGGGATAACTTGTATTCCAGCTCAAAACAATGGGACACATCGTTTTAGATCGAAACTAGCGAGATTCACGAACATCGATTTTACAAGTCGTCGAAGAGTAGACGAGACCTGTAAACTTTTTCTCTCAGAACTGGAGGAAAACTTGTATTCCGGCCCAAAACAACGGGATACATCGTTTTAGATCGAAACTACAAAAATTCACGAGCATCGAGTTTACAAGTCGTTGAAGAGTAGACGAGAGAAAGGTGTAAACTTTTTCTCTCAGAACTGCGCGAAAACTTGTATTCCGGTCAAAACACCGGGATACATCGTTTTAGATTGAAACTAGCGCGATTCACGAACATAAATTTTACAAGTCGTCAAAGAGTAGACGAGAGCTGTAAACTTTTTCTCTCAGAACTGCGGGAAAACTTGTATTCCAGCCCAAAACAACGGGATACATCGTTTTAGATCGAAACTAGCGAGATTCACAAACATCGGTTTTACAAGTCGTCGAAGAGTAGACGAGACCTGTAAACTTTTTCTCTCAGAACTGGAGGAAAACTTGTATTCCGGCTCAAAACAACGAAATACATCGTTTTAGATCGAAACTAGCGAGATTCACGAACATCGATTTTACAAGTCGTCGAAGAGTAGACGAGACCTGTAAACTTTTTCTCTCAGAACTGCGCGAAAACTTGTATTCCGGCTAAAACAACGAGATTCATCGTTTTAGATCGAAACTAGCAAAATTCAGGAGCATCGATTTTACAAGTCGTCGAAAAGTAAACGAGAGAAAGGTGTAAACTTTTTCTCTCAGAACTGCGCGAAAACTTGTATTCCGGCTCAAAATAACGGGGTACCTCGTTTTAGATCGAAACTAGCAAAATTCACGAACTTCGATTTTACAAGTCGTCGAAGAGTAGACGATAGAAAGGTGTAAACTTTTTCTCTCAGAACAGTGCGAAAACTTGAATTCCGGCTGAAAACAACGGGATACATCGTTTTAGATCGAAACTAGCGAGATTCACGAACATCGATTTTACAAGTCGTCGAAGAGTAGACGAGAGAAAGCTGTAAACTTTTTCTCTCAGAACTGCGCGAAAACTTGTATTCCAGCTCAAAACAACGGGATACATCGTTTTAGATCAAAACTGGCGAGATTTACGAACTTTGATTTTACAAGTCGTCGAAGAGTAGACGAGAGAGCGCTGTAAACTTTTTCTCTCAGAACTGCGGGATAACTTGTATTACAGCTCAAAACAACGGGATACATCGTTTTAGATCGAAACGCGAGATTCACGAACATCGATTTTACAAGTCGTCGAAGAGTAGACGAGACCTGTAAACTTTTTCTCTCAGAACTGGAGGAAAACTTGTATTCCGGCTCAAAACAACGGGATACATCGTTTTAGATCGAAACTAGCGAGATTTACGCACTTCGATTTTACAACTCGTCGAAGAGTAGACGAGAGAGAGCAGTAAGCTTTTTCTCTCAGAACTGCGCGAAAACTTGTATTCCGGCTCAAAACAACGAGATACATCGTTTTAGATCGAAACTAGAAAAATTCACGAGCATCTAGTTTACAAGTCGTTGAAGTGTAGACGAGAGAAAGGTGTAAACTTTTTCTCTCAGAACTGCGCGAAAACTTGTATTCCGGCTCAAAACACCGGGATACATCGTTTTAGATTGAAACTAGGCGATTCACGAACATAAATTTTACAAGTCGTCAAAGAGTAGACGAGAGCTGTAAACTTTTTCTCTCAGAACTGCGGGAAAACTTGTATTCCAGCCCAAAACAACGGGATACATCGTTTTAGATCGAAACTAGCGAGATTCACAAACATCGATTTTACAAGTCGTCGAAGAGTAGACGAGACCTGTAAACTTTTTCTCTCAGAACTGCGCGGAAAACTTGTATTCCGGCTCAAAACAACGGAGATACATCGTTTTAGATCGAAACTAGCGAGATTCACGAGCATCGATTTTACAAGTCGTCGAAGAGTAGACGAGAGCCAGGTGTAAACTTTTTCTCTCAGAACTGCGCGAAAACTTGTATTCCGGCTCAAAACAACGAGATTCATCGTTTTAGATCGAAACTAGCAAAATTCACGAGCATCGATTTTACAAGTCGTCGAAGAGTAGACGAGAGAAAGGTGTAAACTTTTTCTCTCAGAACTGCGCGAAAACTTGTATTCCGGCTCAAAACAACGAGATAAATCGTTTTAGATCGAAGCTAGCAAAATTCACGAGCATCGATTTTACAAGTCGTCGAAGAGTAGACGATAGAAAGGTGTAAACGTTTTCTCTCAGAACAGTGCGAAAACTTGAATTCCGGCTGAAAACAACGGGACACATCGTTTTAGATCGAAACTAGCGAGATTCACGAACATCGATTTTACAAGTCGTCGAAGAGTAGACGAGAGAAAGCTGTAAACTTTTTCTCCCAGAACTGCGCGAAAACTTGTATTCCGGCTCAAAACACCGGGATACATCGTTTTAGATTGAAACTAGCGAGATTCACGAACATCGATTTTACAAGTCATCGAAGAGTAGACCAGAGAGAGCTGTAAACTTTTTCTCTCAGAACTGCGGGATAACTTGTATTCCAGCTCAAAACAACGGGATACATCGTTTTAGATCAAAACTGGCGAGATTTACGAACTTTGAGTTTACAAGTCGTCGAAGAGTAGACGAGAGAGCGCTGTAAACTTTTTCTCTCAGAACTGCGCGAAAACTTGTATTCCGGCTCGAAACAACGGGATACATTGTTTTAGATCGAAACTAGCAAATATCACGAGCATCGATTTTACAAGTCGTCGAAGAGCCGACGAGAGAAAGGTGTAAACTTTTTCTCTCAGAACTGCGCGAAAACTTGTATTCCGGCTCAAAATAACGGGATACATCGTTTTAGATCGAAACTAGCAAAATTCACGAGCATCGATTTTACTAGTCGTCGAAGAGTAGACGAGAGAAAGGTATAAACTTTTTCTCTCAGAACTGCGCGAAAACTTGTATTCCGGCTCAAAACAGCGGGATACATCGTTTTAGATCGAAACTAGCGAGATTCACGAACATCGATTTTACAAGTCGTCGAAGAGTAGACGAGAGAGCTGTAAACTTTTTCTCTCAGAACTGCGGGAAAACTTGTATTCCGGCTCAAAACAACGGGATACATCGTTTTAGATCGAAACTAGCGAGATTCACGAACATCGATTTTACAAGTCGTCGAAGAGTAGACGAGAGAGAGCTGTAAACTTTTTCTCTCAGAACTGCGGGAAAACTTGTATTCCGGCTCAAAACAACGAGATACATCGTTTTAGATCGAAACTAGCGAGATTCACGAGCATCGATTTTACAAGTCGTCGAAGAGTAGACGAGAGAAAGGTGTAAACTTTTTCTCTCAGAACTGCGCGAAAACTTGTATTCCGGCTCGAAAACAACGGGATACATCGTTTTAGATCGAAACTAGCAAATTCACGAGCATCGATTTTACAAGTCGTCGAAGAGTAGACGAGAGAAAGGTGTAAACGTTTTCTCTCAGAACTGCGCGAAAACTTGTATTCCGGCTCAAAATAACGGGATACATCGTTTTAGATCGAAACTAGCGAGATTCACGAACATCGATTTTACAAGTCGTCGAAGAGTAGACGAGAGAGAGCTGTAAACTTTTTCTCTCAGAACTGCGGGAAAACTTGTATTCCGGCTCAAAACACCGGGATACATCGTTTTAGATCGAAACTAGCGAGATTCACGAACATCGATTTTACAAGTCGTCGAAGAGTAGACCAGAGAGAGCTGTAAACTTTTTCTCTCAGAACTGCGGGAAAACTTGTATTCCGGCTCAAAACAACGGGATACATCGTTTTAGATCGAAACTAGCGAGATTCACGAACATCGATTTTACAAGTCGTCGAAGAGTAGACGAGAGAGCGCTGTAAACTTTTTCTCTCAGAACTGCGCGAAAACTTGTATTCCGGCTCAAAACAACGGGATACATCGTTTTAGATCGAAACTAGCAAATTCACGAGCATCGATTTTACAAGTCGTCGAAGAGTAGACGAGAGAAAGGTGTAAACTTTTTCTCTCAGAACTGCGCGAAAACTTGTATTCCGGCTCAAAACACCGGGATACATCGTTTTAGATTGAAACTAGCGAGATTCACGAACATCGATTTTACAAGTCGTCGAAGAGTAGACGAGAGAAAGCTGTAAACTTTTTCTCTCAGAACTGCGGGAAAACTTGTATTCCAGCCCAAAACAACGGGATACATCGTTTTAGATCGAAACTAGCGAGATTCACAAACATCGATTTTACAAGTCGTCGAAGAGTAGACGAGAGCGCTGTAAACTTTTTCTCTCAGAACTGGAGGAAAACTTGTATTCCGGCTCAAAACAACGAAATACATCGTTTTAGATCGAAACTAGCGAGATTCACGAACATCGATTTTACAAGTCGTCGAAGAGTAGACGAGACCTGTAAACTTTTTCTCTCAGAACTGGCGCGAAAACTTGTATTCCGGCTCAAAACAACGAGATTCATCGTTTTAGATCGAAACTAGCAAAATTCACGAGCATCGATTTTACAAGTCGTCGAAAAGTAGACGAGAGAAAGGTGTAAACTTTTTCTCTCAGAACTGCGCGAAAACTTGTATTCCGGCTCAAAATAACGGGGTACCTCGTTTTAGATCGAAACTAGCAAAATTCACGAACTTCGATTTTACAAGTCGTCGAAGAGTAGACGATAGAAAGGTGTAAACTTTTTCTCTCAGAACAGTGCGAAAACTTGAATTCCGGCTGAAAACTACGGGATACATCGTTTTAGATCGAAACTAGCGAGATTCACGAACATCGATTTTACAAGTCGTCGAAGAGTAGACGAGAGAAAGCTGTAAACTTTTTCTCTCAGAACTGCGCGAAAACTTGTATTCCTGCTCAAAACACCGGGATACATCGTTTTATATTGAAACTAGCGAGATTCACGAACATCGATTTTACAAGTCATCGAAGAGTAGACCAGAGAGAGCTGTAAACTTTTTCTCTCAGATCTGCGGGATAACTTGTATTCCAGCTCAAAACAACGGGATACATCGTTTTAGATCAAAACTGGCGAGATTTACGAACTTTGATTTTACAAGTCGTCGAAGAGTAGACGAGAGAGCGCTGTAAACTTTTTCTCTCAGAACTGCGCGAAAACTTGTATTCCAGCTCAAAACAACGGGATACATCGTTTTAGATCAAAACTGGCGAGATTTACGAACTTTGATTTTACAAGTCGTCGAAGAGCCGACGAGAGAAAGGTGTAAACTTTTTCTCTCAGAACTGCGCGAAAACTTGTATTCCGGCTCAAAATAACGGGATACATCGTTTTAGATCAAAACTAGCAAAATTCACGAGCATCCATTTTACTAGTCGTCGAAGAGTAGACGAGAGAAAGGTATAAACTTTTTCTCTTAGAACTGCGCGAAAACTTGTATTCCGGCTCAAAACAACGAGATACATCGTCTTAGATCGAAACTAGCAAATTCACGAGCATCGATTTTACAAGTCGTCGAAGAGTAGACGAGAGAAAGGTGTAAACTTTTTCTCTCAGAACTGCGCGAAAACTTGTATTCCGGCTCAAAATAACGGGATACATCGTTTTAGATCAAAACTAGCAAAATTCACGAGCATCCATTTTACTAGTCGTCGAAGAGTAGACGAGAGAAAGGTATAAACTTTTTCTGTTAGAACTGCGCGAAAACTTGTATTCCGGCTCAAAATAACGGGATACATCGCTTTAGATCGAAACTAGCAAAATTCACGAGCATCGATTTTACAAGTCGCCGAAGAGCGGACGAGAGAAAGGTGTAAACTTTTTCTCTCAGACCTGAGCGAAAACTTGTATTCCGGCTCAAAATAACGGGATACATCGCTTTAGATCGAAACTAGCAAAATTCACGAGCATCGATTTTACTAGTCGTCGAAGAGTAGACGAGAGAACGGTGTAAACTTTTTCTCTTAGAACTGCACGAAAACTTGTATTCCAGCTCAAAACAACGGGATACATCGTTTTAGATCGAAACGCGAGATTCACGAACATCGATTTTACAAGTCGTCGAAGAGTAGACGAGACCTGTAAACTTTTTCTCTCAGAACTGGAGGAAAACTTGTATTCCGGCTCAAAACAACGGGATACATCGTTTTAGATCGAAACTAGCGAGATTTACGCACTTCGATTTTACAACTCGTCGAAGAGTAGACGAGAGAGAGCAGTAAGCTTTTTCTCTCAGAACTGCGCGAAAACTTGTATTCCGGCTCAAAACAACGAGATACATCGCTTTAGATCGAAACTAGAAAAATTCACGAGCATCGAGTTTACAAGTCGTTGAAGTGTAGACGAGAGAAAGGTGTAAACTTTTTCTCTCAGAACTGCGCGAAAACTTGTATTCCGGCTCAAAACACCGGGATACATAGTTTTAGATTGAAACTAGGCGATTCACGAACATAAATTTTACAAGTCGTCAAAGAGTAGACGAGAGCTGTAAACTTTTTCTCTCAGAACTGCGGGAAAACTTGTATTCCAGCCCAAAACAAAGGGATACATCGTTTTAGATCGAAACTAGCGAGATTCACAAACATCGATTTTACAAGTCGTCGAAGAGTAGACGAGACCTGTAAACTTTTTCTCTCAGAACTGGAGGAAAACTTTTATTCCGGCTCAAAACAACGGAATACATCGTTTTAGATCGAAACTAGCGAGATTCACGAACATCGATTTTACAAGTCGTCGAAGAGTAGACGAGACCTGTAAACTTTTTCTCTCAGAACTGCGCGAAAACTTGTATTCCGGCTCAAAACAACGAGATTCATCGTTTTAGATCGAAACTAGCAAAATTCACGAGCATCGATTTTACAAGTCGTCGAAGAGTAGACGAGAGAAAGGTGTAAACTTTTTCTCTCAGAACTGCGCGAAAACTTGTATTCCGGCTCAAAATAACGGGATACCTCGTTTTAGATCGAAACTAGCAAAATTCACGAACTTCGATTTTACAAGTCGTCGAAGAGCAGACGAGAGAAAGGTTTAAACTTTTTTTCTCAGAACTGCGCGAAAACTTGTATTCCGGCTCAAAACAACGAGATAAATCGTTTTAGATAGAAGCTAGCAAAATTCACGAGCATCGAGTTTACAAGTCGTTGAAGAGTAGACGATAGAAAGGTGTAAACGTTTTCTCTCAGAACAGTGCGAAAACTTGAATTCCGGCTGAAAACAACGGGATACATCGTTTTAGATCGAAACTAGCGAGATTCACGAACATCGATTTTACAAGTCGTCGAAGAGTAGACGAGAGAAAGCTGTAAACTTTTTCTCTCAGAACTGCGCGAAAACTTGTATTCCGGCTCAAAACACCGGGATACATCGTTTTAGATTGAAACTAGCGAGATTCACGAACATCGATTTTACAAGTCATCGAAGAGTAGACCAGAGAGAGCTGTAAACTTTTTCTCTCAGAACTGCGGGATAACTTGTATTCCAGCTCAAAACAACGGGATACATCGTTTTAGATCAAAACTGGCGAGATTTACGAACTTTGATTTTACAAGTCGTCGAAAAGTAGACGAGAGAGCGCTGTAAACTTTTTCTCTCAGAACTGCGCGAAAACTTGTATTCCGGCTCGAAACAACGGGATACATTGTTTTAGATCGAAACTAGCAAATATCACGAGCATCGATTTTACAAGTCGTCGAAGAGCCGACGAGAGAAAGGTGTAAACTTTTTCTCTCAGAACTGCGCGAAAACTTGTATTCCGGCTCAAAATAACGGGATACATCGTTTTAGATCGAAACTAGCAAAATTCACGAGCATCGATTTTACTAGTCGTCGAAGAGTAGACGAGAGAAAGGTATAAACTTTTTCTCTCAGAACTGCGCGAAAACTTGTATTCCGGCTCAAAACACCGGGATACATCGTTTTAGATTGAAACTAGCGAGATTCACGAACATCGATTTTACAAGTCGTCGAAGAGTAGACCAGAGAGAGCTGTAAACTTTTTCTCTCAGAACTGCGGGATAACTTGTATTCCAGCTCAAAACAGCGGGATACATCGTTTTAGATCGAAACTAGCGAGATTCACGAACATCGATTTTACAAGTCGTCGAAGAGTAGACGAGACCTGTAAACTTTTTCTCTCAGAACTGGAGGAAAACTTGTATTCCGGCTCAAAACAACGAGATACATCGTTTTAGATCGAAACTAGCGAGATTTACGCACTTCGATTTTACAACTCGTCGAAGAGTAGACGAGAGAGAGCTGTAAGCTTTTTCTCTCAGAACTGCGCGAAAACTTGTATTCCGGCTCAAAACAACGAGATACATCGTCTTAGATCGAAACTAGCAAATTCATGAGCATCGATTTTACAAGTCGTCGAAGAGTAGACGAGAGAAAGGTGTAAACTTTTTCTCTCAGAACTGCGCGAAAACTTGTATTCCGGCTCAAAATAACGGGATACATCGTTTTAGATCAAAACTAGCAAAATTCACGAGCATCCATTTTACTAGTCGTCGAAGAGTAGACGAGAGAAAGGTATAAACTTTTTCTCTTAGAACTGCACGAAAACTTGTATTCCGGCTCAAAACAACGGGATACATCGTTTTAGATCGAAACTAGCAAAATTCACGAGCATCGAGTTTACAAGTCGTTGAAGAGTAGACGAGAGAAAGGTGTAAACTTTTTCTCTCAGAACTGCGCGAAAAGTTGTATTCCGGCTCAAAACAACGAGATAAATTGTTTTAGATAGAAGCTAGCAAAATTCACGAGCATCGATTTTACAAGTCGTCGAAGAGTAGACAATAGAAAGGTGTAAACTTTTTCTCTCAGAACTGTGCGAAAACTTGAATTCCGGCTGAAAACAACGGGATACATCGTTTTAGATCGAAACTAGCGAGATTCACGAACATCGATTTTACATGTCGTCGAAGAGTAGACGAGAGAAAGCTGTAAACGTTTTCTCTCAGAACTGCGCGAAAACTTGTATTCCGGCTCAAAATACCGGGATACATCGTTTTAGATTGAAACTAGCGAGATTCACGAACATCGATTTTACAAGTCATCGAAGAGTAGACCAGAGAGAGCTGTAAACTTTTTCTCTCAGAACTGCGGGATAACTTGTATTCCAGCTCAAAACAACGGGATACATCGTTTTAGATCAAAACTGGCGAGATTTACGAACTTTGATTTTACAAGTCGTCGAAGAGTAGACGAGAGAGCGCTGCAAACTTTTTCTCTCAGAACTGCGCGAAAACTTGTATTCCGGCTCGAAACAACGGGATACATTGTTTTAGATCGAAACTAGCAAATATCATGAGCATCGATTTTACAAGTCGTCGAAGAGCCGACGAGAGAAAGGTGTAAACGTTTTCTCTCAGAACTGCGCGAAAACTTGTATTCCGGCTCAAAATAACGGGATACATCGTTTTAGATCGAAACTAGCAAAATTCACGAGCATCGATTTTACTAGTCGTCGAAGAGTAGACGAGAGAAAGGTCTAAACTTTTTCTCTTAGAACAGCACGAAAACTTGTATTCCGGCTCAAAACAACGGGATACATCGTTTTAGATCGAAACTAGCAAAATTCACGAGCATCGATTTTACAAGTCGTCGAAGAGTAGACGAGAGAAAGGTATAAACTTTTTCTCTCAGAACTGCGCGAAAACTTGTATTCCGGCTCAAAACACCGGGAGACATCGTTTTAGATTGAAACTAGCGAGATTCACGAACATCGATTTTACAAGTCGTCGAAGAGTAGACCAGAGAGAGCTGTAAACTTTTTCTATCAGAACTGCGGGATAACTTGTATTCCAGCTCAAAACAACGGGACACATCGTTTTAGATCGAAACTAGCGAGATTCACGAACATCGATTTTACAAGTCGTCGAAAAGTAGACGAGACCTGTAAACTTTTTCTCTCAGAACTGGAGGAAAACTTGTATTCCGGCCCAAAACAACGGGATACATCGTTTTAGATCGAAACTAGCGAGATTTACGCACTTCGATTTTACAACTCGTCGAAGAGTAGACGAGAGAGAGCTGTAAGCTTTTTCTCTCAGAACTGCGCGAAAACTTGTATTCCGCATCAAAACAACGAGATACATCGTCTTAGATCGAAACTAGCAAATTCACGAGCATCGATTTTACAAGTCGTCGAAGAGTAGACGAGAGAAAGGTGTAAACTTTTTCTCTCAGATCTGCGCGAAAACTTGTATTCCGGCTCAAAATAACGGGATACATCGTTTTAGATCGAAACTAGCTAAATTCACGAGCATCGATTTTACTAGTCGTCGAAGAGTAGACGAGAGAAAGGTATAAACTTTTTCTCTTAGAACTGCACGAAAACTTGTATTCCGGCTCAAAACAACGGGATACATCGTTTTAGATCGAAACTACAAAAATTCACGAGCATCGAGTTTACAAGTCGTTGAAGAGTAGACGAGAGAAAGCTGTAAACTTTTTCTCTCAGTACTGCGCGAAAACTTGTATTCCTGCTCAAAACAAAGGGATACATCGTTTTAGACCGAAACTAGCAAAATTCACGAGCATCGAGTTTACAAGTCGTTGAAGAGTAGACGATAGAAAGGTGTAAACGTTTTCTCTCAGAACAGTGCGAAAACTTGAATTCCGGCTGAAAACAACGGGATACATCGTTTTAGATCGAAACTAGCGAGATTCACGAACATCGATTTTACAAGTCGTCGAAGAGTAGACGAGAGAAAGCTGTAAACTTTTTCTCTCAGAACTGCGCGAAAACTTGTATTCCGGCTCAAAACACCGGGATACATCGTTTTAGATTGAAACTAGCGAGATTCACGAACATCGATTTTACAAGTCATCGAAGAGTAGACCAGAGAGAGCTGTAAACTTTTTCTCTCAGAACTGCGGGATAACTTGTATTCCAGCTCAAAACAACGGGATACATCGTTTTAGATCAAAACTGGCGAGATTTACGAACTTTGATTTTACAAGTCGTCGAAAAGTAGACGAGAGAGCGCTGTAAACTTTTTCTCTCAGAACTGCGCGAAAACTTGTATTCCGGCTCGAAACAACGGGATACATTGTTTTAGATCGAAACTAGCAAATATCACGAGCATCGATTTTACAAGTCGTCGAAGAGCCGACGAGAGAAAGGTGTAAACTTTTTCTCTCAGAACTGCGCGAAAACTTGTATTCCGGCTCAAAATAACGGGATACATCGTTTTAGATCGAAACTAGCAAAATTCACGAGCATCGATTTTACTAGTCGTCGAAGAGTAGACGAGAGAAAGGTATAAACTTTTTCTCTCAGAACTGCGCGAAAACTTGTATTCCGGCTCAAAACACCGGGATACATCGTTTTAGATTGAAACTAGCGAGATTCACGAACATCGATTTTACAAGTCGTCGAAGAGTAGACCAGAGAGAGCTGTAAACTTTTTCTCTCAGAACTGCGGGATAACTTGTATTCCAGCTCAAAACAGCGGGATACATCGTTTTAGATCGAAACTAGCGAGATTCACGAACATCGATTTTACAAGTCGTCGAAGAGTAGACGAGACCTGTAAACTTTTTCTCTCAGAACTGGAGGAAAACTTGTATTCCGGCTCAAAACAACGAGATACATCGTTTTAGATCGAAACTAGCGAGATTTACGCACTTCGATTTTACAACTCGTCGAAGAGTAGACGAGAGAGAGCTGTAAGCTTTTTCTCTCAGAACTGCGCGAAAACTTGTATTCCGGCTCAAAACAACGAGATACATCGTCTTAGATCGAAACTAGCAAATTCATGAGCATCGATTTTACAAGTCGTCGAAGAGTAGACGAGAGAAAGGTGTAAACTTTTTCTCTCAGAACTGCGCGAAAACTTGTATTCCGGCTCAAAATAACGGGATACATCGTTTTAGATCAAAACTAGCAAAATTCACGAGCATCCATTTTACTAGTCGTCGAAGAGTAGACGAGAGAAAGGTATAAACTTTTTCTCTTAGAACTGCACGAAAACTTGTATTCCGGCTCAAAACAACGGGATACATCGTTTTAGATCGAAACTAGCAAAATTCACGAGCATCGAGTTTACAAGTCGTTGAAGAGTAGACGAGAGAAAGGTGTAAACTTTTTCTCTCAGAACTGCGCGAAAAGTTGTATTCCGGCTCAAAACAACGAGATAAATTGTTTTAGATAGAAGCTAGCAAAATTCACGAGCATCGATTTTACAAGTCGTCGAAGAGTAGACAATAGAAAGGTGTAAACTTTTTCTCTCAGAACTGTGCGAAAACTTGAATTCCGGCTGAAAACAACGGGATACATCGTTTTAGATCGAAACTAGCGAGATTCACGAACATCGATTTTACATGTCGTCGAAGAGTAGACGAGAGAAAGCTGTAAACGTTTTCTCTCAGAACTGCGCGAAAACTTGTATTCCGGCTCAAAATACCGGGATACATCGTTTTAGATTGAAACTAGCGAGATTCACGAACATCGATTTTACAAGTCATCGAAGAGTAGACCAGAGAGAGCTGTAAACTTTTTCTCTCAGAACTGCGGGATAACTTGTATTCCAGCTCAAAACAACGGGATACATCGTTTTAGATCAAAACTGGCGAGATTTACGAACTTTGATTTTACAAGTCGTCGAAGAGTAGACGAGAGAGCGCTGCAAACTTTTTCTCTCAGAACTGCGCGAAAACTTGTATTCCGGCTCGAAACAACGGGATACATTGTTTTAGATCGAAACTAGCAAATATCATGAGCATCGATTTTACAAGTCGTCGAAGAGCCGACGAGAGAAAGGTGTAAACGTTTTCTCTCAGAACTGCGCGAAAACTTGTATTCCGGCTCAAAATAACGGGATACATCGTTTTAGATCGAAACTAGCAAAATTCACGAGCATCGATTTTACTAGTCGTCGAAGAGTAGACGAGAGAAAGGTCTAAACTTTTTCTCTTAGAACAGCACGAAAACTTGTATTCCGGCTCAAAACAACGGGATACATCGTTTTAGATCGAAACTAGCAAAATTCACGAGCATCGATTTTACAAGTCGTCGAAGAGTAGACGAGAGAAAGGTATAAACTTTTTCTCTCAGAACTGCGCGAAAACTTGTATTCCGGCTCAAAACACCGGGAGACATCGTTTTAGATTGAAACTAGCGAGATTCACGAACATCGATTTTACAAGTCGTCGAAGAGTAGACCAGAGAGAGCTGTAAACTTTTTCTATCAGAACTGCGGGATAACTTGTATTCCAGCTCAAAACAACGGGACACATTGTTTTAGATCGAAACTAGCGAGATTCACGAACATCGATTTTACAAGTCGTCGAAAAGTAGACGAGACCTGTAAACTTTTTCTCTCAGAACTGGAGGAAAACTTGTATTCCGGCCCAAAACAACGGGATACATCGTTTTAGATCGAAACTAGCGAGATTTACGCACTTCGATTTTACAACTCGTCGAAGAGTAGACGAGAGAGAGCTGTAAGCTTTTTCTCTCAGAACTGCGCGAAAACTTGTATTCCGCATCAAAACAACGAGATACATCGTCTTAGATCGAAACTAGCAAATTCACGAGCATCGATTTTACAAGTCGTCGAAGAGTAGACGAGAGAAAGGTGTAAACTTTTTCTCTCAGATCTGCGCGAAAACTTGTATTCCGGCTCAAAATAACGGGATACATCGTTTTAGATCGAAACTAGCTAAATTCACGAGCATCGATTTTACTAGTCGTCGAAGAGTAGACGAGAGAAAGGTATAAACTTTTTCTCTTAGAACTGCACGAAAACTTGTATTCCGGCTCAAAACAACGGGATACATCGTTTTAGATCGAAACTACAAAAATTCACGAGCATCGAGTTTACAAGTCGTTGAAGAGTAGACGAGAGAAAGGTGTAAACTTTTTCTCTCAGAACTGCGCGAAAACTTGTATTCCGGCTCAAAACACCGGGATACATCGTTTTAGATTGAAACTAGCGCGATTCACGAACATCAATTTTACAAGTCGTCAAAGAGTAGACGAGAGCTGTAAACTTTTTCTCTCAGAACTGCGGGAAAACTTGTATTCCAGCCCGAAACAACGGGATACATCGTTTTAGATCGAAACTAGCGAGATTCACGAACATCGATTTTACAAGTCGTCGAAGAGTAGACGAGACCTGTAAACTTTTTCTCTCAGAACTGGAGGAAAACTTGTATTCCGGCTCAAAACAACGGAATACATCGTTTTAGATCGAAACTAGCGAGATTTACGCAATTAGATTTTACAAGTCGTCGAAGAGTAGACGAGAGAAAGGTGTAAACTTTTTCTCTCAGATCTGCGCGAAAACTTGTATTCCGGCTCAAAATAACGGGATACATCGTTTTAGATCGAAACTAGCAAAATTCACGAGCATCGATTTTACTAGTCGTCGAAGAGTAGACGAGAGAAAGGTATAAACTTTTTCTCTTAGAACTGCACGAAATCTTGTATTCCGGCTCAAAAGAACGAGATTCATCGTTTTAGATCGAAACTAGCAAAATTCACGAGCATCAATTTTACAAGTCGTCGAAGAGTAGACGAGAGAAAGTTGTAAACTTTTTCTCTCAGAACTGCGCGAAAACTTGTATTCCGGCTCCAAACAACGGGATACATTGTTTTAGATCGAAACTAGCAAATATCACGAGCATCGATTTTACAAGTCGTCGAAGAGCCGACGAGAGAAAGGTGTAAACTTTTTCTCTCAGAACTGCGCGAAAACATGTATTCCGGCTCAAAACAACGAGATAAATCGTTTAGATAGAAGCTAGCAAAATTCACGAGCATCGATTTTACAAGTCGTCGAAGAGTAGACGATAGAAAGGTGTAAACTTTTTCTCTCAGAACAGTGCGAAAACTTGAATTCCGGCTGAAAACAACGGGATACATCGTTTTAGATCGAAACTAGCGAGATTCACGAACATCGATTTTACAAGTCGTCGAAGAGTAGACGAGAGAAAGCTCTAAACTTTTTCTCTCAGTACTGCGCGAAAACTTGTATTCCTGCTCAAAACAAAGGGATACATCGTTTTAGACCGAAACTAGCAAAATTCACGAGCATCGATTTTACATGTCGTCGAAGAGTAGACGAGAGAAAGGTGTAAACGTTTTCTCTCAGAACTGCGCGAAAACTTGTATTCCGGCTCAAAACAACGGGATACATCGTTTTAGATCGAAAGTAGCGAGATTTATACACTTCGATTGTACAAATCGTCGAAGAGTAGACGAGAGAAAGCTGTAAACTTTTTCTCTCAGAACTGCGCGAAAACTTGTATTCCGGCTCAAAACAATGGGATACATCGTTTTAGATCAAAACTAGCGAGATTTACGAACTTTGATTTTACAAGTCGGCGAAGAGTACACGAGAGCGCACTGTAAACTCTTTCTCTCAGAACTGCACGAAAACTTGAATTCCGGCTGAAAACAACACGATACATCGTTTTAGATCGAAACTAGCGAAATTCTCGAACATCGATTTTACTAGTCGTCGAAGAGTAGGCGTGAGAAGGTGTAAACTTTTTCTCTGAGAACTGCGGGAAAACTTGTATTCCGGCTCGAAACAACGGGATACATTGTTTTAGATAGAAACTAGCAAATATCACGAGCATCGATTTTACAAGTCGTCGAGGAGCCGACGAGAGAAAGGTGTAAACTTTTTATCTCAGAACTGCGCGAAAACTTGTATTCCGGCTCAAAACAACGAGATACATCGTTTTAGATCGAAACTAGCGAGATTCACGAATAGCGATTTTACAAGTCGTCGAAGTGTAGACGAGAGAGAGCTGTAAACTTTTTCTTTCAGAACTGCGGGAAAACTTGTATTCCAGCCCAATACAACGGGATACATCGTTTTAGATCGAAACTACCGAGATTTACGAACTTCGATTTTACATGTCGTCGGAGAGCTGACGAGAGAACGGTGTAAACTTTTTCTCTCAGAACTGCGCAAAAACTTGTATTCCGGCTCAAAACAACGAGATAAATCGTTTTAGATAGAAGCTAGCAAAATTCATGAGCATCGATTTTACAAGTCGTCGAAGAGTAGACGAGAGAAAGGTGTAAACTTTTTCTCTCAGAACAGCGCGAAAACTTGAATTCCGGCTGAAAACAACGGGATACATCGTTTTAGATCGAAACTAGCGAGATTCACGAACATCGATTTTACAAGTCGTCGAAGAGTAGACGAGAGAAAGCTCTAAACTTTTTCTCTCAGAACTGCGCGAAAACTTGTATTCCTGCTCAAAACACCGGGATACATCGTTTTAGATTGAAACTAGCGAGATTCACGAACGTCGATTTTACAAGTCGTCAAAGAGTAGACGAGAGCCGTAAACGTTTTCTCTCAGAATTGCGGGAAAACTTGTATTCCAGCTGAAAACAACGGGATACATCGTTTTAGATCGAAACAAGCGAGATTCACGAACATCGATTTTACAAGTCGTCGAAGAGTAGACGAGACCTGTAAACTTTTTCTCTCAGAACTGGAGGAAAACTTGTATTCCGGCTCAAAACAACGGAATACATCGTTTTAGATCGAAACTAGCGAGATTTACGCAATTAGATTTTACAAGTCGTCGAAGAGTAGACGAGAGAATGCTGTAAACTTTTTCTCTCAGAACTGCGCGAAAACTTGTATTCCGGCTCAAAACAACGAGATACATCGTTTTAGATCGAAACTAGCAAAATTCACGAGCATCGAGTTTACAAGTCGTCGAAGAGTAGACGAGAGAAAGGTGTAAACTTTTTCTCTCAGTACTGCGCGAAAACTTGTATTCCTGCTCAAAACAAAGGGATACATCGTTTTTGATCGAAACAAACGAGATTCACGAACATCGATTTTACTAGTCGTCGAAGAGTAGACGAGAGAAAGGTATAAACGTTTTCTCTCAGAACTGCGCGAAAACTTGTATTCCGGCTAAAAACAACGGGATACATTGTTTTAGATCGAAACTAGCAAATATCACGAGCATCGATTTTACAAGTCGTCGAAGAGCCGACGAGAGAAAGGTGTAAACTTTTTCTCTCAGAACTGCGCGAAAACTTGTATTCCGGCTCAAAATAACGGGATACATCGTTTTAGATCGAAACTAGCAAAATTCACGAGCATCGATTTTACTAGTCGTCGAAGAGTAGACGAGAGAAAGGTATAAACTTTTTCTCTCAGAACTGCGCGAAAACTTGTATTCCGGCTCAAAACACCGGGATACATCGTTTTAGATTGAAACTAGCGAGATTCACGAACATCGAGTTTACAAGTCGTCGAAGAGTAGACGAGACCTGTAAACTTTTTCTCTCAGAACTGGAGAAAAACTTGTATTCCGGCTCAAAACAACGAGATACATCGTTTTAGATCGAAACTAGCGAGATTTACGCACTTCGATTTTACAACTCGTCGAAGAGTAGACGAGAGAGAGCTGTAAGCTTTTTCTCTCAGAACTGCGCGATAACTTGTATTCCAGCTCAAAACAACGGGATACATCGTTTTAGATCAAAACTGGCGAGATTTACGAACTTTGATTTTACAAGTCGTCGAAGAGTAGACGAGAGAGCGCTGTAAACTTTTTCTCTCAGAACTGCGCGAAAACTTGTATTCCGGCTCAAAACACCGGGATACATCGTTTTAGATTGAAACTAGCGAGATTCACGAACATCGATTTTACAAGTCGTCGAAGAGTAGACCAGAGAGAGCTGTAAACTTTTTCTCTCAGAACTGCGGGATAACTTGTATTCCAGCTCAAAACAGCGGGATACATCGTTTTAGATCGAAACTAGCGAGATTCACGAACATCGAGTTTACAAGTCGTCGAAGAGTAGACGAGACCTGTAAACTTTTTCTCTCAGAACTGGAGAAAAACTTGTATTCCGGCTCAAAACAACGAGATACATCGTTTTAGATCGAAACTAGCGAGATTTACGCACTTCGATTTTACAACTCGTCGAAGAGTAGACGAGAGAGAGCTGTAAGCTTTTTCTCTCAGAACTGCGCGAAAACTTGTATTCCGGCTCAAAACAACGAGATAAATCGTTTTAGATAGAAGCTAGCAAAATTCACGAGCATCGATTTTACAAGTCGTCGAAGAGTAGACGATAGAAAGGTGTAAACGTTTTCTCTCAGAACAGTGCGAAAACTTGAATTCCGGCTGAAAACAACGGGATACATCGTTTTAGATCGAAACTAGCGAGATTCACGAACATCGATTTTACAAGTCGTCGAAGAGTAGACGAGAGAAAGCTGTAAACTTTTTCTCTCAGAACTGCGCGAAAACTTGTATTCCGGCTCAAAACACCGGGATACATCGTTTTAGATTGAAACTAGCGAGATTCACGAACATCGATTTTACAAGTCACCGAAGAGTAGACCAGAGAGAGCTGTAAACGTTTTCTCTCAGAACTGCGGGATAACTTGTATTCCAGCTCAAAACAACGGGATACATCGTTTTAGATCAAAACTGGCGAGATTTACGAACTTTGATTTTACAAGTCGTCGAAGAGTAGACGAGAGAGCGCTGTAAACTTTTTCTCTCAGAACTGCGCGAAAACTTGTATTCCGGCTCGAAACAACGGGATACATTGTTTTAGATTGAAACTAGCAAATATCACGAGCATCGATTTTACAAGTCGTCGAAGAGCCGACGAGAGAAAGGTGTAAACTTTTTCTCTCAGAACTGCGCGAAAACTTGTATTCCGGCTCAAAATAACGGGATACATCGTTTTAGATTGAAACTAGCGAGATTCACGAACATCGACTTTACAAGTCGTCGAAGAGTAGACCAGAGAGAGCTGTAAACTTTTTCTCTCAGAACTGCGGGATAACTTGTATTCCAGCTCAAAACAGCGGGATACATCGTTTTAGATCGAAACTAGCGAGATTCACGAACATCGAGT